>VMDO01019746.1:0-38982 GCA_007922755.1 Pedetes capensis
ATTTTAAAGTTCTATATTGTCTGAAATTCACAAAGCTACTCTTATTTTCTTTCATTTACTGATTCCATTTTCTGCATATATCTTAGATTATATTTTAGTAATCCACTTTTAATCTGTGTCTTTGAATCTAAAAGGTGCTTCCTGTAGACAGTTTATATGTGCATTATGAGTTTTCATTTGTTTGTTTGAAATCCATTCTGGGAATATCTTTCTTTTGGTTAGATTGTTTTAAATAATCCATATAGATGGATCTACTGCTGTCATTTTACATTCTAATTTTGTTTTGGTTGATGTTGCTACCTATAGCATGGTGCACAGAAGTAGTTGTCCTCTCTAGTAATTTTTGATACAACATTTACAGGAATAAATTTTTGATACATACATATGTCTATTTTAGGTGAGTTAACTTTGTCTTTTTGTTCATTTCTGTGCCAATAACATATTGTTTGAATTCTGTGGCCTAAAAATATGTCTGGTTAATATGTAGGGTGAGTCTAAAGGGATAATTTTTCAAATTTTTTGCATGTTCAATTATTTCATACATATATTATAATTACATTTTTCAAATACACAACATCTTCACTGGACTTCTTTTGGCAGAGCATTAAATCCATAGATTCAGTTGAGATAGGACTGACATATTTATAATATTAAATCTTTTCATATACAAGCATTGTATCGTCTCCCTAGTTAGTCATGTTTTCATTTATGTTAGTCAATAAACCTTTTTCTTCATAGAGGCTTTGCCTTCATTTTTCTAATTGTTAGGTTAATTTTGAAATACTTGTGATGACTGTCCAGCAGCCACAGGGTGAGCAGATACAGAAAGGATTACTCGGTACACCAAGAATTATTGTCAGAGACTGAGGTGGTGGCCAGTGCCTTTGGGTGCACTGACCCCTGAGTGAGTGTCTTGGCTCTTTTTATTAGGCTCTTATCATAAGATTGGGGCTGGGGTTTAGTTCAGTGAGTAGAGTGCTCCTCCGCACTCTCTGAGGACCCGGTTTTGATCATTGTTATTGTTAGGTGCTGTCCAGCAAGCATCCTACTCATAGCAACCCTGTGTACAACAGGTGCAAACACTCTTGTCAGTGCTTCACTGCTGTTAATAGGGTTCTCAATGGCAGATTGATTTTTTGGGAGTGGGTTACGAGGTCTGTCCCCAAGCCTACAGCACCTCCCAGGCATTCCCCATACAACTACTAACCAGGCCCAATCCTGCATGGCTTCTGAGATCTGAAGGGATCGGATGCCACAGGGCTACAGCTGCAGGTTTGATCCTTAGCACCACAAAAATGGGAAAAGGACATGGCAATCCATTCCTGAAGCAATCCCCAAATGATCCACCATTGAAAACACTATGAGAGTTGGTATAAATTGGACTTTCCACCTAATGGCAAACAGCATCATAATATTAATCATTCTTATGAGTCAGGTGAAAAGAGGATTAAAGTATATTTTCTTGTGAGTCAGGGAAGAGTTATTTATTATTTGGTTGCATGTTCTGCCCACTGCATGTAGGCAGAACTATGTCATGTCTGCACATATTCAGGGTCTATGCCCAAAATCAGAGAGCTAACAAAAGGGGACTTTTAGGCTTAGAGAGCTTCCAAGGGCCAAAGCATTCCCTAGCAAGCAGCTAGAGCCTTTCCCAGACACTTCTCTTTAGATTTTCTCCAGCCATCCAGCCATGCCTTCTGTTATATCTCCCCTGTTCTTTTATGAGTTAGAAGGGTCTGTATTTGGTAACTTTGGCTCTTGATCATTTGTTGACAGAGGGTGAGGACTAGAATAAAGAGACAAGCACAAATTATTAAAATCAAAAGAAATGATCCAAAATTCCAAGCAGGAGTTACATGCCAGTTGTTCAGATTAAACAACACCAGTTGATCCTTTTGTTTATTCTAATAATCAGTTTGTTGCTTGTGAGAATTAAGAGGATTAATTGACTCCATGATTTGATCATGGAGAAAGGAGACTAGATTAGTTACATTTCTATAAAAGGATCCCTGGTGATTTTGTTTAATTTTGTTCTAATCATATACAGATTGGTTCCATTGTACAGGGGTGATAAATCCTTTTTAAAATTGCCAGTCACAATTAAGAGGTGCATGGAAGGCCAATGAATTTTTTTCTATCACCCAGAAATTGTACATCAGCTTCTAAAGTTCTGAACATGGAGATAATTTGTTCATCAATCCTGGTCTGAGGTAAAAATAGGCCCAAGACATTAGAGAGGGCCTCATTAACAAAAGAAGCTGTTTGGATTGAGTTGGTTAGTGCTATAGTGGCTGTAGTGGTTGGGGCAATAATCAGAACTGTAGACACAATGGCAGCTATAAGCATTTGGACAAACTTTTTTCCATGTCCTCAAGACTCTACTAACAGTTTCTATTGTATTAGAACTTTTCCCATGGCCTTGTAAGATTAACAGTGACAAATGCTTCTGTTGTATAAGGACTGCAGAATGGAGTTAATGTTTAATTGAGTTATGCTTGGAGTCACACAGGAGAAGAGCCTTTAGAAGGCATTATAGTAAAGTCTGAGCCTCTTAATGAGATGGTGAGAGAGGGTGAGGTAAGAAAGACACAGGATTAGTGGTACATACCATGCTGGTAAACAAGGTATTTATCTGGGTCTGGTTTATTGTGGATAAAGGGACAGTAATATTTTGAAAAAAATGTAAATCATAAATTCTAGTGGATAGGAAGGGGTGTGAGAATCTTCATGCTGTATGTTGAAGGGAATAAGGAGGCAGTGGTGGAAGAAGATAACTTAAGCCTCTCTCCTTCCATACTACAGGTTTCTTTGAGGTAATATATTTTGAGCCCCAGGAGGCCTAGAGGGTGGAGGAAGAAATTTAGTTTGTCCTCTGAATGCTGTCCTTCTTTAGGAGCCTGGTCAAGAAACACAAATTGGCCCGTGGTCATTTTTTTTTTTTTAATATTCATTGTGACATGGAGACCAACGCATAGAAGCATTTGGAAGTGGCTCAAGATTCTGACAATGAGGAATAGGGGCTTCATTAATTCTTTCAGAATCATTAAGGTTACCTCCAATGCCTCCAGTCTTTATAATTTGGTATTTCACTTGAGAGCCAGTGATAGCAATGGATGTAAGCCAATTCTGGTGCCAGGTCTTGAGGCAACTTTGTTGTTGTTAGGTGCCATTGAGTTGGATTTGACTCATAGTGACCCTTATAGGGCTTTCTTTTTCTTTTTTCTTTATTAGTAAATGATGATGGGGACAGAGTTATACAGCACTGGCTTTTTCCACTACACATCCTTTACATCACTTCTGGCAACACTTTCATCAACCGACAAAGTTTATAGGGCCTTATGGCTAATATGTAGGAAAACTCAAATGTTTATTTGGGTTATATTCCCCTATTTTCCCAATATACCCATGAAGTTGTGTTGTTTACATTGAGATTGTCTTTTTTCCATTCAGCCCTCCACATGGACCCTCCTCCCAATCCCATCTCCTCCAATCTTCCCTTCCCTCATAGGGTTTTCAATGGCTGATTGTTTCAGCATTGGTTCAGGAGTTAATGGGCACATTTTTCTGCTTTTGCAGTGCTAGGGATCAAAACCAGTTCCTCAGAGAGTGGGGAGCAGCACTCTACACAATTGAGCTAAACCTCCGGCCTTGAGGCAATAGGGGCAGACCATTATAGCTGTAACACATATTGGTGGGAGGTTGGAGTAGTAAGCAGTATCTGGTGGCACAGGTAACCAGTATGACCCCTAGAGCAAAGGTTCCTAGGGAGGAAGAAATGATCCTTCCAACCAAAAGGTGATATTGTTAGGTTTAGGAAAGGAGGTGTCAGCTGACATGAGGGGGTGAAAGTAAGGGGGTCTAATGTATAGGCCAAATAGACTGTAGCTGAAGTAAAAGGGAGCATTAGAAGAAGCAGCAGAGAACCTTAAGAGAGCTACAATGAAGCATTGCCAAGAGAGGCAAGAAAAGCTTATCTGTTTCCAGTGGGGTGCGGGTGTGAACAAGTATGACCTCTGTTTCAATCACCAGTTTCATTAGGGATCCCCAGGCGATCTCTGAAGCCTCCTGTGTTGATTTGATTCTTAGGGTCTGGTGAGGGGCTTGTGGCAAACGCATGGAAGGGAATTGCTGAGGTGGCTCTTCCCTGAGATTTAAGTCACTCACCTCCAGTAGAGGATTTTTGTTGGTGTTCTTCCAAGCCATGATAAGGTTTTATCCTCATTGCTGGAATCCAAAGAGGGCCTGTAAGGGTGGACATACAAGCATAGCTCCTTCCCCCTGTTAACAGCTCACTGGGTCCTTCCCAATTATTTGTTTGTAGGTCCTTCAAAAATATTTCAGTTTTGGCTTTTGACTAACTTCCTTTTGATAATGATGCTACATAGCAGTGAGCTTATCTTGCCAAATATTAAAAAAATTTAATGTTAACCGGGTGTGCTGGGGAGGTGGAGGCAGGAGGATCACAAGTTGGAGACCAGAGGTAGTCTGCATAATTTAACTAGACCCTCTCTCAAAAAAGAAAAGAGAAAAAAAAAAAAAAAAAAAAAAAAAAAAAAAAAAAAAAAAAAAAAAAAAAAAAAAAAAAAAAAAGGCTGGGCATGCAGCTCAGTGGTACAGCACTTGTAAAGCATGCAAGCGCGAAGCCCTGGGTTCAACCCCCAATACCAGAAAAAAGAAAAAAAGAAAATTTTAATGTTATTAATACCTTGGTTAATTTTATATTAGAATGTAATGGGACCTCCTTATTTCCCCCTTTTTGTTTACTTAACATATCTTTTAGAGTCCTATGAAGACATTCAATGATTGTCCTTGGAGATTATATGGAATTCTGGTAACATCTGTTATGTTCCTATTTAAAAGTTTCAGTTTATGTGAGTGTTTATCCAATTTGAGTAGAAATATTTTTAAGCCAACTTTATCAGGTAACACTATATATAATATACATCCAAAAGTAGCACACATAGATCAAAATATAAACCTTGGTTATAAAACAAAGCAATATAGTAAAATAAATGAATCAATTATAAAATAAACATTGAATTTAAGTTATATTTATGATAGAATGAAGTAGATTAAGATCATCTGTTTATTTGGCCAAATTTAAAATTTTTTACTTGGTTTATTTCTAAAGCCTTATAGCCACTTGGATTTTAAAATGTACATTTATCATTTTCTTCAGATCAAAGTTAGTCTGATAATTAATCCCTTAATGTTTGTATTTCTTGGCTTGAGGCAAAAATCTGAATTTTTTTCTGGAGTAAGGGAGGCAAAAAGCATAGACACAGGTTAGCAGATTGCTAGAAAAATAATATAAAAACAATTACATCAAATTAATTACTACAAACAGAAACCAATGAAAATGGCAGTATAATTTTTAAAATTTTTGTAACTTTGTATTTAGGTATATTTAGGTATATTATTAGTCAGCCTCATTATTTTTGTCATGGTATTAAGTAAGTCTTAGGTGAAGATTTTCTTTAAAAGCTAATAAACAGAAGGAGAAATATTTGTATAAATGGCTTTGTCATCCAAATGGAAATGAGAAAGTTGTTAAATATAAGAAATTTTGTTTTGGTTAGGCAGAGGAGCATTAAAATATTATTCCAAGGCAGAGATTGTCATGCAAACCTTGTCAGAATGAGTTTGGTCAGCCTAAGAGTGGGAGTTAAAAGTTTCCAACACATGTAGAGAGTCCTGGCAAGGGAAAAGTCCAACATTGTAGGCAACTTTTCTCAGGTGCAGGTTGGAGACTTTAGCATTATGAAGGAAAATTGTTACTGTTAATGCATTTGAAGTTGTTCCTCTGTTATCACAGAGTAGGCCAGAATTCTTTCTTGTGAGGTTAGGGAGAGAAAGGAGCAGTTGAATCAGGTGAGTGCTTGTCTCTGCAGAGGAAAGAGGGAAAGTGAAAGAGAGAAAGAGAAACATCTCAGTTGATTTATCCTCCAGGCAAAAGAATGGGGATTGCTTACCTCAATGAAGAGGATTTGTAGCTTTACTCACATTCCTGGAGGGTCTGTTAAATGGGTTCTCAGGGACAATCAATTATTGTCCCCGCTGGCTCTTGGGACCCACTTTTGGACCCCACCTGTTGCGACTGTCCAGAAGCCACAGGGTCATCAGATGCAGAAAGGATTACTCTGCCCACCAAGAGGTAGTGTCAGAGAGGTTGGGGGGGGGGCAGTTCCTTCAGGTGCATTGGCTCCCCCGCTCCCCAGTGACTGTCTCAAGCTCTTTTTATTACTCTCTTATCATAACATTAATCATTCTTATGAGTCAGAGGAAAACAGGGTTAAAGTATATTTTCTTGTGAGTCAGGAAAGGGTTGTTTACTATTTATGTTAGCATATTCTGCTCACTGCACATAGGCAAAACTATATATGTTTACACAAATGCAAGGTTTTTGCCCCAAATCAGAGAGATAACAAAAGGGAGCTTTTAGGCTTGGAGAGCGTCCAAGGGCAGAAGCACTCCCCAGCAAGCAGCTAGAGGCTTCCCCTGCCACTCTTAGATTTTTCTCCAGCCACCCAGTCATGCCTTCTGTTATATCTAGACTGCTTATTTTCTTATTGATATTTTATATGGTTTGTTATTACACTTTTTTATTATGGGTGTTGAGAAATATGTCCATGTTTTATAGGTTGTTTTCTTACCTAGAAAACTTGCTAGACTTTTTATTAGCTCTCATATCTTATCAGTTTCAATTTCTTGTAAGTGGTATCACTGCACATAATTTTATTTCTTTTCTTCCAATTTTTATAATTATAGTCTCTCCTACTACAAGCATCCTTGTCTTATTATTTACTTTAAATTCAATGTTTTTTCTTCTGTGTCTGAACTAAACGTGATGTTTGCTGTAAGGTTTTTATAAGTGGTACTCACCAGATTAAGGAGGTCTCTGTCTATTCCTACTTACCTATACATATTTAAATTTGTAATGATGTATTGAATTTTGCCCATTGCTTTTTGTCCTCTGTGTTGTATTGTGCTTTCTACTTAATCTGTTAATTCATGACATAAAATGATAGGCTTGTAGTTTTTTTCATGCCTGTGAGATAAATCTTCATGGATATGAAATTATGTTTTAATATACTCAATATATTATTTAAGATTTTTGCATGTATGCCCCAAAGGAAAATGAGTCTACATTTTTCTGTCCCTTTGAATTCAATATCTGATTTATGTATGAGTATTATATTAATTTTATTTAAAAGCTGGAAAAAACTGGGCATGGTGATGTACACCTGTTATCCCAGGAGGCAGACCCAGGGAGGAATGCAAGCTTGAGACCAGAGGTAGGTGGTATAACTTAGTGAGACCCTGTCTTGAGATAAAATGTTAAAAAGAGGTTAGGGGTGCAGCTTAATGGTAGATCACCTGCAAGGAATGCACAGGCCTTGGATTCAACCCTTCAGTACCACAAATCAAAACAAAACAAAAACATTTTTCTCTAGTTTTCTGAACAACTTATTTGTGAATGTGAATTTTTTCCTTTGAATTGTGGGAAAACTCACAAGCCATTTAGACCTGGGGATTTGGGACAAGGATGTTGTGGATGATGATTTCCTCTCTTTAAGTTATTTTTTCTCTCTCTTCTCTATCCTTTTATTGTGTGTCAGTTTTGGCAGGTGTCTCTTGGTACTGTATATTGAGCCATGTAAAATAGATTTTTGGCTTTCTAAAGTGTTTTATTTTTATTATTTTTAAGCACTTTAGATAATAATTAATAGTTCTTTTATAATCTTATATTTGGGATTCTCTGTCTCTCTCAGTTTTGATAATTTCTCTCACTCTCTACATTATTATTGACTCCTTATATTTTATTGATCTGTTTTCCAAAGGTTTCTTTTTTAGATGCTGTAATCATTCTTATTTCTTTGTTCTCTAATTAGTGGATTCGTGATTTTTTCTTAATTTCTTTTTCTGGTTTCTTTAAACTCATGTTTCTAGTTTATTAAGTATCTTGAAGCAAATAGTTCTTAAACTCATTCATTCTTAATATTTATTTTGTTTCATACAAATAAACTCAGATATACTGTTGTTCCCTCTAAGTAAATATTTGGTATTTTTAAATTCAGCTGCCACTAATTGCTTCAATTTCTTCATGATTTCACCTTAACCCATTGGTTAAATGAGACTATGCACTCAAATTTTCTAAACTTAAGAATATTTTTAATTATCTGTGGATACTGACTTTCAAATTTATTGGAATGTGGTCAAAGAGTTTATATGTTGAGATGTATTGGTATTCCCTGTGTGATGTACATAGTAATGTACATCACAAAAACCATATGTTGTTGAGAAAAATATGAAGTTCTACTGAATGGTACAAAACTTCTAAACACATTTGTTAGACTATGCTTGCTAAGCATACTGCACAAATCATCTATAAACTAGAATATTTTGAAAACAATGTGTTTTGAGGGGTGTGTGTGTGTGTGTGTGTGTGTGTGCGTGTGCATGTGTAGAATTTCCAGGTACATTTGTTGGTTATATATTTTTCCTATTTGTTAGATTTCTTTCTTTTTCTTTTTTACCATCAGCTTGGAAATTATTCATTTATTTTTTAATAGTTGTTGTTAGGTGCCATCGAGTTGACTCCAACTCATAGTGACCCTATGTATAGCAGAATGAAAACACTCCTGGACCCTGCCATGCCTGGCACTATGTCAGTGCTTCTCTACTATTCATGGAGCTTTCAATGGCTGCTTTTTTGAGGCGGGAGAGTGACCTACCAGGTCTTTTTCCCTAGCCTACAGCACCCGGTATTCCCAGGCGGTCTCTTATCCACATACTAACCAGGCCCAACCCTGCTGAGCTTCCAAGATCAGATGGGATCCAATGCCAGGGTGGTATGGCTGCAGGCTATTAAAGATTATCAACACCTATATTCTCTCCTAGGAGGTAAAGCAATTGTTTCATTGTACCTTGTTATTCACCTATCTTTTATGTACCCATGCCCTCATATTGACTTGAGTAGAAATTTTAATCTCATATTGTTACAGAAATTCTTAGTGAGATTTTTTTCCTCTCTGTCAAAAATATAAAATATATCTAGCAATCATATTTCATTGGTTGAAAGACCCATTTAAAATTTTTGATTTCTTGAATTAATATCCATCTAAGTATCAATGTGGTAGAGAAGCATGTGTCATAATTTAATCTTTTTCTTTCCTGATGGCACATAAAATAATGGTGCATCACTCAATGTCATTTCTGGTTCAATTAAATACATTACATATTTTTTTGCCTACATTGGATTCTCATTCTACGTGTTTTCTCATGGAATTTTACTGCAACTCTTCTCCCCTAAGTTTTATCAAAGAAAATTTCTGTATCATACACTTTCTGGGACTTTGTATGATTTTGTAGGTGATATGTAACTTCTCTTGAAAGCTTGGCATTCTATAAATGCTTTCAAATACAATCTAACAGCTTTTTAAAATACATACTATATTGTAGGGAAAAATTGAGAGGAAATTGGCAAAAACTCCCAAACTGGGAAAACGGCTTTTGAATATATGGTTTGTAAATTAGAAATCTAGGGAAAATGAAAGTAATTTGGTTGCACGTTTGTACAAAACCCTTCTTGATTGGACAATTGGACTGAAATCTGATTGCCTCGCCACCCATCTGAACCTCCAGGCCAGACCGGGAGGCGCGTGCTCCACAGTTGGCGCCTGAACATGGTGCCCCACAGTATATATTGATTTTTAAAATATAGTATTTCTTTGTACCTATTTCCTCTTCTTTCTAGACAATTTGGCAGTTTTGCTTTGATATTTTTCCTGGCTTATCTTTTATGTTTTCTGTTCTTTATTATTTTATACTGCCTTTTGGGAGACCTCCTTAATCTTATTTTTCAGCTCACTAATTTGTTCTTTGGACTTATCTATTCTATATTTCAAGCTATTATTATCAGTTGAAGCACTTTTGTTTGCAAATATAAGAAAACCAAATTTATCTTGAAGATGAAAAAGAACTTAATGGTCTGTGTAACCAAAATATAGCAGTCTTCAGCTACAACATGAATAGGGCTCCACTCTAATCTTCAATACAGATTTACGCTTAAACTCATTTCCATCATGGTAGAAAAGTGGCTGTAAACTTCACACCACATCTTCCAGATCAATCTAGAAGCATTTGTGTCTCACAGATCCCTGAAGAAGTCTGATCATAACTTTGTTACATGGGAACACACAAACCAATCATTGTGGCCAGTAAGACAACAAATATATTCATTGAGAATCATATATATCCCAGTGGAAATCACACTGGGAATTTGGATTGTATGCTGGAGAGGCAGCAAATTGGTGTTCAGGAGTCTTTTAAAAATGTTATTTTCATGTCCTCTGTCTCCCAACTGTTTCTTAGAGCAGCCTGCTCTTACTTCATGTTTGTCAATTCCTTATATATGTTTATGAAATATTAATAACGCTTGTTTAAAATCCTTCCTCAAGCTGACACACTGCACTTCCCTTTTCTCTTCTGGATAAAGCTCTTTTTGCCTTTATTTCTCAGATCTTCACTGATACTGTATGACTGTTTTCCTCCAAGCTCAGGTTAGTCTTTTAGAAAGTATGAGTTTCTAGACTTGTCTCCTTAGAAAAATTGGGAGCTGAAGAGTAAGACAGATATCTGAACTGTGTACTGTTGTATGGGATCAGAAATCTCATTTTCTTTTCAGTACTAAAGAGTAGAACCCATGGGTTCATGCATGCTAAGCAGGTGCTCTGCCATGCCAGCCCTTTTTAAATTTTTTAGTTGGAGAGAGAATCTTGCTAAGTTCTGCAGGCTGCCTTGATCCTCCAACTCATGATTCTCTTGCCTCAGCCTCCCGAAGTGCTGGGATAACAGATGTGAGCCGCATAGCCTGGCAGAAACCTCATTTTTTGGTGACATCTTTTGCATCCAGGACATCTCCCTCCTATGCCGGAGGCATCACTCTTGTGTGATGACACACCCTTGATTCCAATTGCCTAATTTGTAGGGAAGCGAGATACACACTCACCAGCTGTTCTATGTGCCCCTTTTTTTCTTAGTCTCATTCTGATGTCATCTTCCTGCTTCCACTCTGCGAGAGCAAGTGGGCCTTCAGGTGACAGCACATTGAGGTGTGTGTCCATGTGATTCACTATTCTCACTGTTCACCTGACCAGCAACAGCACCCAGTGACCTCACAAACCATCACAGAGGCTCCACTCTTCTGTCTGAAGGTGAAGTGCACAGCTCCAAAGGTCCAAGGGTTTCCCACTCTCCTGGGTACAGGCCCTGCTTAGGGATTCTGCCCTAGTTTTGTCCTTGTCTCAGCCACTGCTGTTCTTTATACTGAGACCTGTCCACTGTTAGTCTCTCAATGACATCTTTGTGGTTTGTTCTAGCTTGTATCCATTTTGATGCTGTTTTTTTCTACTGTCCTCAGGCTTGATGTGGGGGACAGGGCAGGTAACTGTAGCATAATTTGCCATCTTGATACAAATTGGAAACTTATCTTTATTCTTCTCTGAAAAACTCGAACTTCTATAACTTTTGGCTTATACAAAAAAGATCATGTGCGTGCCACAGTGTCAGGGAATGTTTTGTTCTGCTATAAGTCAGACCTGACCTGATGGCACCTAACAACATTTTTCTTATTGACACGATGATGATGAGTCTGATTCCTTATTACTCTATCAAACTTGATTTTTTTAGAGAGACTCTACTCAGAGAGAGAAAGAGAGGGGGGGAGGGAGGGAGGGAGGTGGAGAGAGAGAGAGAGAGAGAGAGAGAGAGAGAGAGAGAGAGAGAGAGAGATCATGTGAAATCTCAAGCACAAAACCAGACCTTTTATTATGAAACCTTTTATTATGAGATTAACGTGACTTCTAAATCTCACAGTCAGAGAATACCTACAGGACTTTCTGGAAAATCATCCTTCCATAACATATAATGTATCTAATGAAAAGAATTATTCTCCTTGTTCTTTATATTGGACACTTAAAAATAAATAAATTAAATTAAAAGGATTTCTCATGAATCTTGAAGAATATCCAGCTGGGCTCAGACATAGGACCTAACATATTCGAAGGATCAAAGCATCAAAGAAAGGGCAGAGATAATCAAAGAATTTTGATGATACTGTGAACTGAAATTTGCAGGCAGAAAAAGGTAATGTGCTTGTAATATAATACTAAAGAATATTATACCAACCTAAAATGTTTTGCTATTTCCTATTCTTGCTGTTGGTTGGCTTTTAAAAATTTATTCTTCTTGTTGCTGATGTTTAAATTCAATTCTTTCAGTAAACTATTAAAATGAATGGGATGCAGTAATGAATTCAATGACTTTTTGTTTCAGTAGGTCAATGATTTTCTAGTTTTACATTAGGTTAAGGATGCAAATACCATTAGTTTGTTGAATAATATGAAAATCTACAGAGTATTTTGTTGCTGACACTTTCATCAACATTTTTGTGAGTCATTTTCTCTTTAGTGTCATATAGGTATGTGTGCACATAGTTAGGGTATTAATTTAACTTCCTGTAATCTTTCTCGTGAAGATTTAGTCAATTTAATTACTTGCAGTGGAATGAAACTAGATCCCTATATCTCTCTAGTTACAAAAAACGAATCCAAAAAGGATTAAAAATTTAAATATAAGACCTGAAACTCTGAAATGACTAGAAGAAAACACGAGAAATGCTTTAAGGCATTGGAGTGGGCAAGAATTTATGATAAGACCTGCAAAGTACAGAAAACAAAAGTCCAAAACAGACAAATGGGATTACATCAAACTACAATGCTTCTTTACAGCAGAGGAAGCAATTATTAGAGTGAAAGTACAATATATAGAGTAGGAGAAAATATTTTCAAACTGTACAGCTGAGAAGAGGTTCATATCCAGCATATAAAAAGAATTCTAAAAACTCAACAGCAAAAACTCACATAATTCAATTTATGAATGGACAATATACCTAAGTAGAAGTTACTTTTCTTTTTCTTTCTTTCTTTCTTCTTCTTTTTTTTTGTGGTATAGACCTTGCATATACTTTTCAAGCACTGGGCTGCATCCCTAGTTCCCCTGGCCCCGGTTTTTAAAATTTATCCTGAGACAGAATCTCACCAAGTTATGCGGACTGCCTCTCGCCTCAAACCTGCCATCCTCCTGCTGTGCACCTTGCATGGTGTAGATAGGCATTTCTTAAAAGAAAACATGCAAATGGCCAAAAGGTATGTGGAACAATGCTCAGCATCACTAATCATCAGGCAAGTCAAAATCACATAGAAATATCTCATTCCAGTAAGAATGGCAAAAGATAGCAAGTGCTGAAGGAGATGTGGAAAAACTAGAAAACTTTACTGGTAAAAATGTAACTTAGTATAGCCATTTAGAAAAATACTGTGGAGGTTTCTCAAAAAGTTAAATATAGAGCCACTGTCTGATGTAACAATCCCAGAACTCAGTATACATCAAAGGAAATAAAAATCAGTATATCAAAGAGACATCTGTACTCTGATGTTTATTGCAGCATTATTCACAATAATCAAGAAATGAAAACAACCTGTGTCTATTGGCTGATGAATGGATAAACAAATGTGGTACATGTACATAATAGAATATTATTTGGCCACAAAAAGGATGGAATCCTATCGTATGTGACAATGAATATGGGACTGAAGATCATTATGTTTAGTGAAACAAGCCAGGTGCAGAAAGATAGAAACAACACTATCTCATTTACATGTAAAACTTTGAGAAGTAGACTTCATAGAAGTTGAGAGTAGAAGGATGGTTACCAGTGTCTGGGAGGATTACGAAGGAGGTAGAGATGGGAAAGGTAGATCAATGAGTGCTAAGTTCTATTTAGAGAGATGAAGTCTGCTGTGCTATTGCATCATAGGGTGGCTATACATAACAATCATATATGGTACATTTGAAAAAACTAGAAAAAAGGATTCTGAAGGTTTTCACTATGAAGAAATAAGTGTTTGAGGAAATAGATACACTAAACCTGCTTTGACCATTACGCAGGGGTGGGATTTAGTTCAGTTTGGTAGAGTGCTGCTCTGTTTGCTCTTAGGCCCTGAATTTGATTCCCAGCACTGCAAAAGTGGGAGTACAACCTGGCAACCCACTCCTGAAACAATCAGCCATCAAAAACTGTATGAATAGCAGAGAAGCACTGACATAGTGCCCGCGTTGGCACAGTGTCGGGGAGCATTTCTTTCTGTTGTACACAGAATCGCTATGAGTTGGACCCAACTTGAAGGCATCTAACAACAGCCATTACACAATATATTGTTGTTGTTGTTAGGTGCCCTAGAGTCAGTGTCTGACTCATAGCGACCCTATATACAATAGGCAAAACACTACTGTCAGTGCTTCTCTGATATTCATAGGGTTTTCAGTGGAGGATTGATTTTTCAGGAGTGAGTTGCCAGGTCCTTCTCCTAAGCTTACAGCACCTGGTGTTTCCAGGCAGTATCCCATCCAAGTACTAATCAGGCCCGACCCTGCTTAGATTCCAAGATCTGATGGGATCGGACGCCTACAACTGCAGGCTATACACAATATAAACATGTATCAAAATATCACATGACATCCAATTAATATGTGATTTTTTAAAACTTTTATGTATTCATAAGACTACTTTAAAATGAAAGAAATAAATTACTTGCTTACTTTCTCTGAAAAATGCTTTGCACTTTACTTCTCCATTAATTTGCATATGGTAGTTTTGAGCAGGAAGAATCTGTCTCTGTTTGCCTACATCCTGGTCATGTCTCTAAGTCCACTTCCATCTCTTCCTAAGAAGCCTTTCCACACCTCTCTGACTATAATTCACTCTGATAATATACTTTTTTTGGTTCATGTCATTTGCTTACCCATTCTAAATCTCTATCACTGGCATCACAAATTCCTTCATGGTAGCTGCTGCTCCCCGAGCAACCATGCTGGGGAAAGGACTGTGGTAAGATGAGTCATTCACGGGAAAGCTTTGAGTCAGTTAAGAACACAGAGTCAAACCAGAGATCAGTCAGGTAGGGAAGAAAATGTGGAAGAGTCTTGAGACGAGTAGGGAATTATAGGTAATTCGCATTAATTTAGAAATTGTGATCCAATAGCACATACATTTTATTGTATATTTGTTACTTAAATATGTAATTGTATGTTCAGGTTGTTTTTTTTGGAAACTGTAAACTTTGTGAGAGCAGATACAGCTATTTATTTGGAGTATAGCAGTGCTGGTCTACAGCTGTACCACCCTGGTGTCTGATCCTGTTTGATCTTGGAAGCTAAGTAGGATTGGCCTGGTTGGTCCTTGGCTGGGAGACCACCTAGGAATACTGGGTGCTGTAGGTTTGGGAGAAGGACCTGGAAGCTCTCTCTTGAAACAACCAAGCATCAAAAACCCTATGAATAGTAGAGAAGCACTGATATAGTTTCGGGCATAGTTCAATGTCAGGTAGTGCTTCACCTATGAGTCAGACTCGATTTGATGGCACCTAAAAACAACATCAGTGCTAGAATAGTACTTGGGCAAGGATAGGTTCATTGTAAAAACATCAGGACCAGTGTATGGATTCAGCCTGACATGCCAGCACCCATCTTTGGCAGTAATCATTATGATTGCCCCTGAGGAACCCTAGATAGCCTTCCCCACACAGTTTCCCGGAAGACTATAAATAGACAAAACCATTAGTTTGGTAAGTGGAGATTTACATTTGGGTGCTGGTGCCAGGTGTGTGCCTGACTTGTTGATAATAGCTTGTAATAAACCAGGTGCATTCCATCTTGAATGAAGTCACAATTGTCCCAATCACTTTATAAGCCCTCTACTTCCGACTTCTATCATGGGGCTCCATTTAGTCTTGCTGCCATACAGGACCATGCCTCTGTCAGTACGTCCTTCAATAAATTGTTCTCTGTGAAATCTTGGATCTCTCTGTTCTTCTTTGGACTCAGGGCAGGAGGCTGTCCATCCTATCATTGTAATGGCTCTGTTTTGGGGATGTGAGGAAGGAAAGCACGGTTTCATCTGATGTGTAAAGATAAGTCACAAGGTCATGCTAGGGGGAACTCAGAATCATAAATGGTAATAATGCAAGATCTTTTAGATTTCTATTATGAAATAAGATATACCAGCTAGACAGGTGAGACTTGCTAAGGGGCAGAGGAAATCTCAAACAACTCTGGAAGAAAAACAAAAATGGATATAATATGAGAGAAACATAAAACATGTAAGAGTATATATAGAGAATACATTAATTTTACTAGGTATAAGCCACCACATACCATCAAAATACAAAGAAAAAACCCAAGGAAGAATACCATGCAAAATAAGTGTATTCTTTTCCTTATATTTAAAATTTTAAAAATTTCATCTTCAGTTTTAAAATTACAAGGAAAAAATATATTTTAATCTAATTTCTGTAGAAGTTGTTTACTATTGCTTTAAAAAACATTTTTAAAGTTCCAAAATAGAACTAGTAATACATAAAGCAACATGAATTGCAAACAGAAATTTGAGCTCTAGTAAATAACTAGTAAATTATAATGTATATTTCAAAATTATTGAAACAGTGAACTTTAAATGTTCTCACCACAAAAATCATAGTTTTTCAGGCTGTAGCTGTGTTGATAAGCTTGATCTAATTATCCTACATTGCATTACAAATCATAACATCACTTTGTATTCCAGAAATATATATGTGTCAAGGTACAATTTAAAATAAACATTAAAAGTAAAGAGAAATTTAAACTCTATTTTCTTAAACTGTAAGAGAATTAAAATTTGATTAGTTATATAAAATACTGAAGAATTATATAGTAAAAGCATTGCAAGTCATGATCAAAGCAGAACTACACATGGTGAAAATAGAAGAGCAAGAACTACTCCATATTTGTCAAATACTGTATGTACTGATGCACCTGATCCCCACAAGCTTTCAGCATCCAGTGGAAGGAGCCCTACTAGATTTTATTTGCCTCAAGAAAGTGGACAAGAAGACTTTAATGAAGATGTAGGCACACTAGCACAGTAAAAGAGATTTATGTATATTTGATACTAAAAGTAAAAACAAAACAAACAAAAAACTGAAAATAATTAGCTATTGATGGTGATAACAAAGAAGAGGAGGGGAAAGAGCTATACAAATTCATTTTTCCTCCCAAAAAGAAATTCATCTTGTCCAAAGAAATAAGGGCTTGTAAGGTCTACAATGTATCTACTGTTACATGACTATCTTTCTTAAAATTTAAAACAATAATGGCTCTTATTTACTACCAGTGAGTCAACTGTTTGAGATTAGAGCTACTAGGTAGTTCATCTCTTGGTCTTAATTGGTGTCTTATGTGTCTGCAAATAGATATTCCATATTGTCTCATCTTCTGTTAAGGTACCCCAGGCTTCCCAACCTGGCAGTTTCATATAAAAAAGTAGGTATATACTATATAGAAGTGTAGCCTCTGATGGCTTTATATTTGCTAATGTCCAGGGACTTAGTGAGTCACATAGTAAGACCCAGGGTCATTGTGGGAAGGGGCAGAAAATAGTGTGGAGACAAGGGTAATTTATACTCTATCACAATAACATTATTATAAAATCACTAATCAAAAGTATAAACTTCTTAATTATCTGAATAAATATAGGTCATTCCACCCATAAAGAATGAAGACCAGATTTTGAAATATACACTAAGCCAATAATAAAGAAAAAATGTCAATCATAGAACAAATGTCAATCATATCTGTCATAGCAACTTAAATAGGATAAATTTCTCTATTAAAAGCTAAAAATGTTCCAACTGTATTAGATAGCAAATCTAATTCTATGCTGCATAGAAGACATCCTCAAAATAATTCAAAAATATTGAAAATACAAAGATGGGCAAAAATATACTAGTAAAGTTTAAAATAAAAAGTAAAACTGATATTTAGTAATTTAAAAATGATAAATCCTAAAGTTTTAGAAAAGAGATAAGTAAGGGAAGACCAAGAAAATTTTTTCATATTAATGGGACTCAGTTTATTTTAAAGATATCAACTATTT
This sequence comes from Pedetes capensis, assembly GCA_007922755.1. NCBI lineage: Eukaryota > Metazoa > Chordata > Mammalia > Rodentia > Pedetidae > Pedetes > Pedetes capensis. The sequence continues at coordinate 18,032 of VMDO01019746.1, forward strand.
ATTCACCTACAGCATATTCAAATCAATTTTAAAGCAAAACCTATACATGGTACAAAGCGTTGAGCCCTGTCATGCTGACCCAGATGATAATGCAAACATAAACAGACAGAGATAACGGGACACTGACGACACATGCACCTCCAGCTAAAGAATTCACTTTATTCACCATGCTGAATCATGGCTGTGTAACCACTTGCATGCACACATACTGTTATCTTATGTAACCTTCTGGATGTACATCCTGTATGACTGTGGCATGACTGGACCATGAGCTGGAGATTGGCCACTATTGTGTAAAAGTGTTAAAGGTCCCTCCATGAGGACTGATAGGGTGGAGAGGTGTAGCTGGGAGAGGACGAGATGAATGGACAGGATGGGCCTTGGAGAGGACTGGAGGGTGTGGAGAGGCAATGGGGCACGCAGAGGGCAATAACCATAGGCAGTGGCACTACAAAAAGAACAAAGAGAAATGCATCAGAATCAAACATGTCACACCTGCTTTTGGCTCCCAGAGCATGTTTCAGTTTTTGTATGGATCTCAAGCATTGCTCAATGGCCGAGGAGTCTAGCTAGGACTAACAATTGGCATAGTTAGCAGGATGATCCCACACTTGGTGCTGTGAGCAGGATACAACATTTGGAGCAGTAAGCAGGGTCTGGTGAGTATCCCCTCCTCTGTCCCATGGGATGTGGCCTTGTCCAAATGTGTGGGATCCAGTGGCAGCAGTCTTGCTGCTATAGTCTGCCCCAAAGGATTGGGAGTGTATAGACTCACCCTCTATGTCCAGTGGTTGCTTGGCTAGCTGCCTCAGCACAGAGCTCTCTGCTGAGTGCAGTTTCTCAGCTAAGGCTGAAAGCAGGCAGCAGTGGCTAAAATGGCAGGTCCAGGAGCTCCAATGACACATAGGGGGCAGCTGGAGCAAGCCCAGTGGGACAGAGGTGCATAGAAGACCTGGTTGGCCTTGGAGGCTGAGGTATCTGAATTGTAGGCAGAGCTGAGTAGCCGGTAGACCGTGTGGCAGGAAGGTGCGTGGAGGCCACTGAGAAACTGCAGCAAGCTCACTGCATTTGGAGCCACTACTGCAGTAGGTACAGGGCCTGGTGAACAATGGGGAGCAGCCTCAAGCAGAGGTCACTGAGAAGCTACAGTGGGCTCAGGCTGAACTTAAAACTCATCTGGGGTATTGAGCCAAGCTGAATCCAAGGGCATCAGGCTGGGCAAGAAACTGAGGAGTGTAGAGACCAAGCTACATGACACCCAGGAGCTGCTGCAGGAGGAGATCAGGGCATGTGAGCCACTGAGGCTGAGGTGGCCAGGCTGCAGGAGCAATTAGAAGAGGAGGTGGCCACCAGAAAGTGGGCTAGCCATAAACAAAATGACTCTTCCTCTGCATATAGCTTTCCAGTCTATACTGGAACTGATGGACCAATTGACTTTGTCCATGGGACAGTATCATTATGTGATAGACTTGACTATTTCATTGGTTGGTGGCCAGGGATTTGGCTACCTGGACACAGCTGGCCCCTGTGTCCCTGTTTCATATTATTAATGATGTTAACCTCTGATTTTCTCACAGATTTAGAGAAGGTAGCAGAAGCCTAATGAGCCATTCAGGGGGTTAATCCTGAGAAGCCATTGCAATTGGATGTACCAATGACTGCCAAGGGGTGGATGGGGCCCATGTCAACCCATGGGAAAATGGTGAGTGCTGATTAGGTTTTGGTCCAAGCTTTGAAAGGGAAAAAAGGCCAATACTCCCTAGTAAAAAAGCAGCTCACTGGTGTGTATGCAGTACTGCAGGCTAGTAAAGTTGTCACCCCACAGTAGGGTGCATGTCAATACAGTATATGCCATAGCAGGATGAATAGGATCATGAGTGTCTGTCCCCAACATGGGGAGGCCCAAATGCCCACTTTAGTGAAATGGGGAGCATACCTAGAACAATGGGTAAAGATGCGTACCAGCCCACTTTCCTAAGAATTGCAGCTAGTGTTAGGCTCTATTATCTTTGGTAAAGTAACCTGTACCTGCTGTACCAGAGATGCCTAGTTTGTATGTGAGGGGAAGCTGCCACTTCCTCCTAAAGCTTGGTACACAGGTGGCTCCAGTTGGTGTAACCACAGCCAGTGGGAAGTGATAGCTATCTGATTAGACAAAGATAAAATCTGGTTAGACACTGGCTCAGGACAGAATAGCCAGTAGATAGAGCTATATGATGTATATGCTGTGTGGATGGTGATCATAAATAAACCAGAGCCCTTGCACATAGGTACAGATATTTGGGCAGTGTACCATGGGCTAACACTGTGGCCACCCCAGTGGGTGCCACAAAATAAGCTAGTGGGCCATCAGCCCATGTGGGCCAAAACTTCTAGTGAGTCTGGGCAATGATGAGGCTGATTCCCTCACCTGGACCCATAGCATACAGGTGCCCCAGGTAGATGTAGCCATGTGGCTCCATTATGGGTTGGCACAAGTCAATCCCCTGACCATACTACAAGTTGGCTTGTATCAGGGTTCAGAGGGTACCCCCACCAAAACAACTCAGGCAGTTAGTGTCCTGCCTGTGTTGTAACTCATCCAAAATATTATGACATATAGCCAAAACAAGGTTTCATACGGTGGGTTGACATACTCCTTCAACATTGACAAATTGATTTCGTAGGTCTGTTGCCATGGGACCAAAAAAGGGCTTATACCCTAATAGCCAACCAGGTTATTGTTTACTTGCCCTACACAGAAGACCACACAAGAGGTGACCATACATACACCCCCTAGCATAAGGGAGTAGAGACAGGGAGTGGTTCTTTGGCATTGTGTCCCATTTAGATTTCAGCCAGTTTAAGGGGTGGAATGTTGAGCCAGGTCATGCTGACCCAGATGATAATGTAACTATAAACAGGCAGAAATAACACGACACTGTGCACGTATACCCAACTAACCCATGCACCTCATGGTTGTGTAACTACCTGCATGTGCAGATACTGTTATCTTATATAAACTTCCGGATGTACATGCTGTATGATTGTGACATGACTGGACCGTGAGCTGGCAATTGGCCACTACTGTATAAAAGCCTTAAAAGCCCCTCTGTGAGCACTGGTGTGGGGGATGAGGTGCACCAAGGAGAGGAAAAGATGAGTGCAAAGGATGGGTCACAGAGAGGACTGAGGGGCATGGACAGGCAATGGAGCACCCGAAAGGGCAATAACCATTGGGAGTGGGACCACAGAGGGACTGGAGAGGAATGTCTTGGAATCAAACATGTAACACCTGCCTTTGGCTTCTCTAGCATGTTTCAGTCTCTCTGTGAGTCCCAAGAGTCCCTTCCTGGCCAAGGAGCCACTCAGCTATGGTTAATACAAAGGAAAAACCAAAGACAAACATTGTAAAGGTAGAACGTTTAGATTCATCTCTTTCAACTCAGAACATATGGACAAATTATAAGTAAGATTATGGAAGATCTAATTAAGAAAGATCTTTATACAGATCAAAGTGTGTAATTAAAAATAGGTAATAGATGTTCTTTTCAAATGATAATGGTCAAATCACACAAATTGTATACTAAGATTAAAACTTATAATATATAAACTTATTAAAGAATATTTTATTATAATAAAATAAACTACAAATTAATAATAATCTCCCCATAAAAATCCATCTGGAGTTTTAAAATTAGCTAGTTAATTTAGTTTAAGAAAACATCATATGATAGTAAGTAGCAAACTTTGCCATAGTTTACCCCTAAATAATTCATATTTCAGAAATAAGAATTAAAAAAAAACTATAGTTGTATTTATTGCACCTGAGAAAATTTACAATCTCATAAAGTCACCAAATGTGCATTCCTTATCCAAAGTCTTCTGTTTAAAAATACTTTTGATAGCTTTAAAAACAAAACACAACATCTGATGAAGTGTTGCTCATTATTTCAGTTGGTGCCACTTAAAGTTTACTTTTAGTGTATTTATTAATTGATTAAATGGTAAAACTACACAATTTAAAATTTACAAAGAGTGTTTACTGAAAACTTTCTAATCCTGTTCTGTAGTTTTCTAGCTTCACTTCTCTCAGAGTGCCAGTATAATTACCTGCACATTTAAGAAGAACTTCTCTCACTCTCTTCTAGATATAAATATGTATCTCAATCCGAGTACTCAAGTGGCTGAGGAAGGAATGTTAGGAGTTTGAGGCCTGACCTAAATAGCAAGACCCTATCTCAACAAAACAAAATGAAAAAAAAATGCATCTCACATATATTTTTACCTTCTTTTAAAAAAATAATTAACATGGTTCATATGAATCAAAGGAGATAAACCATGTGATCAATCTCTGGAAGCTAAATAGTTTATCAAATTAAAACTTACTTCCCAAAAAGTAAATCTTCAAGCCTAGGTAGTTTCACTAATTCTACCAAAGGATTAGAGAATTACTGCCCATTTTATGCAAATTCTCTTTTTATGAACGTACGATTAGCCTGACATGAGAATCTGACAAAGAGAGAATAACAAACACTGTAAGCCAATATCCCTCATTAATTCAGGTGCAAAAAAATCTTTTAAAATATTATCAGATTGAATTTCACAATATATGGGAAGAATTGTATCCCATACCAAAAGAAACCTCTTTTGGAGATGCAAAGGTAGTTTAGTATTTGAAAATCAGATAATGTAATCTACCATATTAACAGGCTAAAGAAGAAAAAGATCATACAATTGTATTTGATACTGATAAAACATTTCACAAAAGTCAATGCCCATTGATGTTTAAAAAGCAAAACCCTCGCAGAATAATGGAGTTGAAGCAAGTGGCCTCAACTTGGCAGGTTATCTATATTAACAACAACAATAATAAAGCCTACAGCTAACTTTCTACTTAATGACAAAAGACTGAATGCTTTATCCTAAGATCAGAAACAAGAAATGGATATCCAAAGTCATTAGCATTTTTCAGTATAGAGCTGGAAGTTCTAGACAGTGAAATAAAGCAAGGGAATAGAACTGACATCCTGGAAGGAAACCAACTCAAATATTCCCAACTTATTTTTGACAAAGCTACAAAACTACACAGCAAAGAACTTTTTTTCACAAATGTTGTGGAAGCAATTGCATATCCATAGTCAAAAACAGCAAACTTCGATGTAACTTTCATATGATTTATAGGAATTAAAGGATTTATATGTAAGACATGAAACTATCAAAATTTTAGGAAAGACATAAGAAAATCATTAGGGTCTTGGGTTAGGCAAAGAGTTCTTAGACATGATGCTGAAAACATAATTCATAAAAGGAAATATTGATAAATTGGACTTCATTAAAATTAAAGTTTTGCTCTGTGAAGGATTCTGTTAGAAGGATGAAAATACAAGCTACATAATAGGAGAAAATATTTGCAAACCATATACTTCTCATCATTAACCATTAGAAAAATACAAATTAAAACCACAAGGAGAAATCACTCTGTACATGGATGTACAGCTTTTTTAGAAAGAGAAAAAAATACTTTGGCATAAAATTCTTGAGAGAATTTGAAGAAAACTTATGGTAATAAGTTTGGAGTCAAAATTTGGAACATTCTGCATTTTGCTTGGTATTTCTCAAATGATACCAACAGTTATACTATCAGACAAAGTAAGAGATGCCTAATTTTCCAAAATCTTGAAACACTAAATTCTACCATATTTTTATTCTGTATCCATCTATTGGAGAAGTCACTTGGTAATTTTCATAATCAGCATCTTAAATTATTAGATAAATGTAAGTATTTTATCCTAATATATTTTAATTAGTTTTTAAAACGCATCTTACATAATTTTGGTTCAATTTTTAAAGTGTATCTTTGATTTCATTAAAGTGAAAAGAGGGTATTGCCTTTGGTGAGTCTTGGAAATCACTCTCTCTTTCTGTTAGCCCTAGGATTTTGCATCTGTGTTGTCTCTTCCTGGACAGCTATGGATATCATTATTACTGCTGAGTGAAAGATTTGAAATTCTTGAATTCTCCTGACTATAAGTTTTGCATGTGTTTTTGTTACTAATGAACTGGCTAGGGTCCTTTTAGTCTACCCAGCCAGAAATCATGAACAGGCAAGGAGAAGCTTTTCCAGTGTTGATAGTCATAGGCCCTTGGGTGTCCAAGACTTAGGGGCTGAACTGGCTAACCCAGAGGCTCACAGCTCCAAACTCTGATGTTCTAAGCCTTAGAAACCAGAGACTTATGGCTGTAAGCATTCGACTTGGAGGCTTATTGTTTGGGGCTCTGACCACTGTTACGACTTGAATATAAAATGGCCTGTAATGTTCATGTTTGAATGCTTGGTTCCTAATAGATGTGCTGTTTGGGGAGGAACATAGAAAGGTGGGACCTGGCTGGTGGAAACAGGTCACTGGTGTGAACTTTAAGGTCATCACCCTGGGCTCTGGTACCAGTAAGCTCTGCCCTCTCTTGTCCACCATGATGTGAAGAGCTCCTCCATGCCCCCGTGGGCCTGCAGCCTGCTCCACTGCCATGCCTCTTGGCCATTATGGATTGAAATCCTCTGAACAATGAAACAAATAAATCTTTCCTCCCTTAAATTGTTCTGTTGGGCACTTTGTGATAGTGATGCAAAAAGTGACTAATACGATTGGCCTAGCATTTGGTAGCTATCATACTCCTTGGCTTTCAGAGCAATGAGTAGCAGCAGAGAGCAGCAGGAGGCAGTTCCTGCTAGTGCTGCAGCTCTCGAATGACCCTGGGTGCTGGGACCCTCAGCACCCCTGGTGGCTAGTGTTATAACTCCTGGGCCTGGGGTGTGTGGGATCCTTGGCCCTAAAGGCTTGGAACTCTTTTAGTGACCAGGCCTACAGTTTCTTGTCTTCAGCTCTTTATAGCCTCTGTTGTTTCTGTTGCCTCCACTCCCTGCCCTTAGTCACTCTCTGGAACTCTTCTTCTGCCTTTGCACCACTGATGCTGCTGCCACTGCATTTGCTATCACCACTCTACTGCCATGTCCACCATGACTGCCATATCCTCTTCACTTTGCTAGCTAAGTTTGCTCTACTAATGATAAATCAAAAGTAAGGCCAGGTATAGAGGCACATGTGATAGGAGATGGAGGCAGGAGCGTCATGAGTTAGTAGTGAGAAGCAGCCTGTGTAACTAAACAAGTCTATGACTCAAAATAAAAAATAAAAAAAATGGACTGGAAGGGTACAGCCCAGTGGTACAGTATAAGGCCCTGATTTCAACCTCCAATTAATGGAGGGGAGCAGATCAAAAGTAGACAAGAAAATACTACTGGAGAGAAGCCTTATTTGGTCTTAATGTTGCCACACCAGGAAGTAACACAGGGAAGTATGGCTTGGATGGCTCAAAAAGTGAGCAGAACAGCCTTATATAGGCAAGAAGGGGGTGTGGCACTGATCACAGGCCTTTTCTTGCCTACCAGGGGAATTGTTCTCTTTCTGGCATAAGTGGAAATAGGTAAAGGAAAAACAGAGTCATTTAGAGCACTGGTCCAATTTTTTTGCAGCAGGGACCAGTTTCATAGATGACAGTTTTTCCATGTACTTGGGGAGAGATGGTTTCAAGATGTTTCAAGATATGGAAAGTGGCTATAAATACATATGAAGATTTATTTGCTCAGCCACTGCTCACCTCCTGCTATGTGGCCTTGTTCCTAACCAGTCATGGACCAGAACTGGTCTGCAGCCTGTGGTTGGTGATCTTTGATCCAGAGTACACTGAGGCTAGTCTTGTTAGAGTACAACTTTCCAAGGCTAGCATAGGCTCTCTGGAGTGTTGAGGATTGGAGCATGTCTTCAGTCATAGTTGCATGGATGCTCTGTAGATGCTAGAGTACCCTTACAGTGATTGTAAAATGTCCCTAATAGCCAGGCTGCCATGAAGGTCATCCAATTGGTTTCCAATAAAGGAATTGCTTGTCTGAGAGTTCATGGCTCAAGGTTGCCAGATATGAGGGAAAGGCTTGTCAAACATCCTCCTCTTGACAGTTTTAATCATTCGCAGAAAGCATTTAAACTGCGTATACAATAAAGACTTAACATAAATCGACACGAAACCAGTAATTCTAATCATATTGAAGTACTCAGTAGTCATTAACAGTACTTAACAGTGCTTCACTACTGCATCAATGCTCAAGGGAGTGGTGAATCCCGCTGATCTGTCTCACAGTTGTGATGAAAATTTCTGGAGCACAGACTGGGCATGCTTCTTTTCTTTTCTACTTTTGTTGTTGCTATTTTCTTTTTCCCCACAGGATCACAGAAATGTTTCTTATCATTCAAGTTTGTAATATACTCTAGGTTAGAAGATGCTATTAAAAAAACTTTATTGTGTGTGCTTCATGACTAATATGTATATATATATGCATACATGCATATGTTTCTCTAAATTTCTATATTTATTTATATAATGTTAATGATATAATGTTACAAGCACATAGAACTTTGCCCTCAAGTATAGTCAATGGATCAGTAGCCCCAGGATTACCTGGGAGGTTGTAATAAATACAGAATATTATGCCCCACTGTAGACATACAGAATTAGAATCTGTATTGTAACAAGACTCCATAATAATTTTTATAAATATTAATTTTTTAGAAACATTACTATAGAATATATTGAAGAAAATATCAAGTAATAAATGCCAAGATTTTAGAATATAAAATAAATTTTGTAAAGGAATCTGAATGGAAGAGGTCATTTTGAGAAGAGTCTGAGAGGAAGTGAAATATAAGACATTTGGTGTAGTCTATAAATTATTGTGATAGAAGGGATGGGAAATGTTGGTAATAGACACTTAGAAAATTTAGTTTAATTATATATCTGTGTGTCCCAAGATTTATAATAAATAAATTGCTTTCCTGGATAAAAAGCATAAATTTTTTCAGTTTAAGGAATGCAAAGATGCGTATATGAGGCTGTAAGACTGGAGGCATTAATAGAAAGTAAGTTTATTGAACTCATTACTGTTGTTACCAATCACTTGGCTCAAGACTTTTTGCTTTATCTGGATAGAAATTATGAATAAGCAAGGAGGAAATTTTCGAGTGCTGATCTTCGGCACCATCTGTATCTCTGAGAGTTTAATGGCAGTGAGTGGTTACAGCCAACAGGCAGGAGAAACATCAGTAAGTGTTGCCTTTTAGTGTTATGACTCTTTTTGTAGGCCAAACAGGTTGAGTTCCTCAGCCTTATAAGTGTTACAGCTCTTATTAGGCTGAGCAGAATGAGATTCCTCAGTCCTTGAAAGCAGCTAGTGTTGTATATCCTGGGCCTAGAATGTATGAGAACCTTGGTCTTAAAGACTTGAAAGCTCACTGGAACTCTTCCAGCAATGGGGTTCTGCAGTTTCTCTTCTCTGGCTCTTTCCAGCATCCTCTCTCTTCTGCCATCCCTAATGTTCCTGCCCTGGTTGTTCTCTTGAACTGTTCAGCTGCCATTTATTGCTATGGTCTTTGTCACTGTGGCTGATATTCAGGAGGAAGATATCTCTGTCCATCTGCTGCTGCTTCTGCTTCTGCCAGCCACTGATCTTGTGGCCTCATCTTTTCTTCAGCTGTCAAGTAGTCAGCTACTCCACTGCTTCCCCAGCTTGGCATGTAGCTACTTTGCTGTCTCTTCTATGCTGTTCCACTGTCTCTGCCATCCCTTGCCACTGCCTTAATTGCCATTCTGTTCCTCTGTTGCTTTTTTCAAGCATTACTAGTCATTCCATACTATTAAAAGTAGAAAAAAGACCACTTGAGAGAACCCTTTTATTGGGTCTACCATTGTAATATCAGGGACAGCACAAGAAGATGTCTCTTGGTCAGCTCAGTAAATGAGTTGGACATTCCTATGTAGCCAAAAAAGAGGTGTTTTTACCAATCACAGCAAATATCTTATGTAAATGATGGTTTGTGTTGTCACCAATCATGGCATAGTCCCTTTTGCACTTACCACAATAATGCTTCTATTAAGCCACCAGGAAAATGTTCCCATTTTGGCCTGAGTTGGTCACAGAGTAATCTAGAATACACCAAATGCCTGTGATGGCCAAAAGTCGGTTGTGAACTGTTTGAAATAGTTGTGACTGTGGCTGTACCTCCACGAGTCAGAACAAGCAGCTACAATCATTGTGTAACTTCAGCCCTGTTACAAGGGTGATTCACTTGGCTGTTTGACTAATAGTCTTTTGTTCAAGGTAGCCAGGGCAACAAGAGAATGTCCACGACTGCCAACTGGGGAGTCAAATTATCCCATTCTCCACATCTTTGCTTGCTTATGGGAAAATAAACATAAGTAGTGCTTACAGAAAAAAAATTATTAGCACCAGTAGTGACTTCAACAGATATTAACAGTTCTTTAAGAATGTCTAACACCTTCCCAGCACCCCAAAGAGAAGTGCGTCAACCTTATCTGTCTCATTATTACCTGTTAACTGCCTCTTTTATTCTCCATTCCTTTGCCAGATGGACCTTATGTGACTCTCCTTCCAATTTTTGTACCTCCCCCTTCCCTTCAGAATTAAGCTGACAGCTTAATTATACAAAGTTTTATATGATAGATCCAAATTACAGTATACTCAGTTATTTCTGTTCTTTTAATATGTATTTTATTTTTATAATATTATTTTACTCTTATTGATGCTTTGTTCTCTGAGAACATTCTTTCATTGCTTATGTTTAGTAAGGCAATGAACATTATTTTTCTGTTTTCTTTTCTTTTCCTTTTCTAATTTTGTTTTTGTTTTTGTATTATTTTTAGACAAGTTCTAACTAAGTAGCTCAGACTGGCTGGCCTGGAATTCACTATGTACACTAGGCTCGCTTTGAAATTTTACTGTCCCTCCTGCCTCAGCCTCTCTAGTACTGGGATTATGGGCATGTGGCACCACACTCAAATCCAGTGAGTACTATTTAGTAAGAAAAAATTAACCTCCTAGGGAAAAGACTGACTTTTATTCCTGCCACAGTTAACACAACACTTTTATACAAAAGGAGTTTGGAAATGTGTATCTTACTTCATCAGAAGATTTTGGAGAGACACTACATGTTTATACAATTATATATGTTATTGAAAGGAAATAAACCTGCTGCATGAAAATCAAAATACAAAGACAGCATTCTGAAAAGATGGAAAAATAGGAAGTCTGAGAATTCATCTTCCCACCTAGACAACAACCTCACTAGCAGAATCTGTCCTATGTAACTATTTTGGAACTCTGGTGTGTATTGAATGCTTGCATATCCAGGGAAATAGTTGGGCTGTTATTTGTGGACAATTTATTTCAATTTCAGTTCTTAAGCCAATAGCAGCTTCCCATCCTCTTTCCCTGTACTCCATTACTGGAAGTTGTGCATCTGTTCTAGGAACTTATGCTGAGCTTATGGGAGCCAGGGTGAGCAGTAAAGACTCTATCTACAAATGTAAGACGTCTATACTCTGGTTGCTTATTGCAGCTTTTGATTGCCCAACTGCAGATGTACAGGCAGGTAGTTATTGTTGCAACCACCCCCATTATTGCAAACCTACAAGTTCCATCACTTCATACTGAAGCAACTTCTAGGAGATTTACAGGGCCATCACTTTTTTCCTCCTTAAGATTCTTCTTTTTACCCTTTTAGGAACTGGACAGTTAAGGAGTAGTCCACTCAAAAGCAAGCACAAATACAAGAGAATTTAGAAAGTCACCATCTATGCCCAGGGAGATATGCAGGCTGAAGTAGACCTAAGAAGACCTTAAGTTTACAGTTTAAGCTAATCTTTAGCCCAAAGATAGCTTATAACAGTTAAAAATAAGAATGATAACAAATCCTGGAGAAAAAAATTTCATTGATTTCCAGAGTTACCACATCACTAAACTAAAATAATCTAGTTTTTAATAAAAAAAACACAAGACATATAAATGATGAAGAACACATATTCCATTTAAAGGATAAAAATAAATCAAAAGAAATTATCCTTGACAAGTGTCAGAAGATGGGCCAACCAGATAAAGTCTTTAAAACAACTATCATAAAATACTCAAAGACATAAAGGAATATATAGAGAAAGTACACACACAGACAGACACACACATACACATACACAGAGACACACACACACAGATGGATGAGAGAGAGAGAGAGAGAGAGAGAGAGAGAGAGAGAGACAGAGAGAGGTTAAAAATATAGAAGAGATCCAAAAAGAAGTTCTGGATCTGAAAATTGCAATAAATAAAAAAATCCACTAGAGGAAACAAAAACTGATTTGAACAGGTAGAAAAAAGAATCTCAGATCTTGAAGATAGGACAATTGAAATTATTGAGTTTAAGGAACTCAATGAAAAAAGATGGGAGAAAAGTGAATAGAACTTTTCAGGGCCTGCAGGATATCATCAAGAAGATCAACATATGTATTGGGCTGGGGTTTAGCTCATTTGGTAGAATGCTTGCTCTGCATATTCTGAGGCCCTGGGTTCTGATATGGCAGGCTACTTGCAAAACAATCCCCAAACAATTAGCCATTGAAAACCCTGTAAATAGCAGAGTAGCACTGATGTAGTGCCAGGCATGGCACTCTGTGGGCAGTGCTTGGTTCTGTTGTACACAGGGTCAATATGAGTCAGACCCAACTCAGAGTACCTAGCAAAAACAACAACAGAATTAGAAGAGAGAGAGAAATGAAGAAATTACTTGAAGAAATAGTGGCAAAAACTTCCCAAATGTGATGAAAGATGAATATAAAGATTCATGAAGCTGAATGAAATTCAAGTAGGATGAATACAAGAATGAAACAAACACATAGTCAAATTGTTAAGGGACAAAGAGATCTTGAAATGATAAAGAAAAGTGGCTTGTTACATACAATAGATCCTCAATAAGATTGCAGGCAGGTTTATCATCTGAATATTTGGAACACAGAAGGCAAGCATAGTGATATATTCAAAATGCTGAAAGAAAAAAAAATCAACCAAGGATCTTATAATTGTCAAAACAGTCTTTCAAAAGTAAAGGAGAAATTAAGACAGTTTCAAATACATAGTATTAGAAGAACTTTATTACCATTCATTTGTCTTTCAAAAATAAATGCTAAAGGGAGACCTGCAGGTTGAAAAGAAGGGACACTAGAAAGTAACTTGAAATTGAAAGTAATCTAATTGTCCACTGATAGATGAATAGGTAAGTAACATGAGGGATGTGTGTGTGTGTATGTTTGTGTGTGTGCATGTATGCGTATACACACTTAAATATTGTTTAGCTTTAAAAGGAAATTATTTTCTAACATAAAGTACAACCTAGACAAATATTAAGAGTATTATGTTAAATGAAATGAGCCAGTCACACAAAAGACAAATATTAAATGATTTCTGTTGTATTATATAGTTATAGTAGTCAAATTCATAAAAATAGAAAGTATCATGGCATACTCCAGGGACTGAAGAAAGGAACGAATGAGGAGTTATTGTTTAATGGGTACAGAGTTTCAGTTTTATGAGATGAAAATAATTCTATAGATGGTGGTGATGGTTGTACAACATCAGTGTACTTAATACTCCTGAGTTGAACACTTTAGAAATTGCTAAGATGGTAAGTTTTATGTTGTACATGTTTTTCTTATAATGAAAAATTTAAGAATATACAAGTATGAGAAATTATTGCTTAATAAGAATAACATTTCAGTTTTGAAACATGAAAATAGTTCTTTTGGTGAATGATGTTGATGGTCACACAACAATGAGAACATACTGAATGTCACTGAACTCTGAACTAAAAATGGTAAGGATGATAAATTTTATGTTATATTTTACCACAATAAAATATAAAACAATGAATCACATAACTCTTTTGTATATAAGACTAGCACTTAAGACATGTGGCTGGGGTAATTCCTTCAACCCCGTTAAGATGTACATTTACTTTATACCAAATTTGAAGCTAGTAGCAGGCACAATAAGGAAACAAACAGTAGTTTTTTCTTTTCCCTTTTACTTTAAGAAATAAACGGGATGAAAAGATTTGGATGTTGACACACATTTCAGTCTCATCAGAAGCATCATTAATCATTCTCTCTTGGATGGCTCACATGGGGAATGTGCTTCCTTTTGCCAGAAGTACCACATGAGAAATCTTGTTAATGCTGAAGCTAGGCATTTTGTATAGGGATTTAGAAACCATTAATCATTTTGTTAAAAATGAGAAATTCCTGAAAACAAATTACTAGCACCAAATAAATCCTAATAAAATTGTGGTGGAGATACACAAAAGTAAAATTATTCTGAAGTCTGGCAGGACTCCAGATTTTTTTAAAAATTTGTTAACAAATGCATGTTCATTAAAGAAATTGGGGGAAAGATCCAAAAAACAAAAAGCCATGAAAATTTTCATAGTTCTACCATTCCAACACAATCACAATTTCATTTTTTGTACTTCTTTCTAGAATATTTGCCTGCATTTTTAAGCTGTCTTGAATGTCCCATAGAAAACAGAATTTCTTCCAGATTTTTCATTTACTGTGAGCAATTCTCACATGAATGTGTGGTCAGATTTTTTAAGCTACAAAAATATTAAGCATGCAATGTGTTCCAAGCCCTTCCATATGCCAAGAAGTTACAAGAGGAACAGAAGTCAAGAAATGCGATCTTGAATTTATAATGAAGATGAGTGGATAATGGTACCCTTGGCAGAAGGCAATAATCTTTAATATTCCCAGGCGGAGTTAATCAGTCCCTCCAAGTGCTGTTACTAATTCAGGTCTGACTTTTGTTTTGTTTTGTTTTTGCCTATCCTAAACTACCCAGAAACTCTTAACTGATTTACTGGTGAGACCTGAGCTGACCTGAGCTGACCTGAACTCATTTGGGAGGAAAATGATCTGAACAGATTTGTGGCTAGTTATGGACTGCAGCACATTCAGTGAGAATATTCCTAGACTCTCCTTGTTCTTGTGGTTAGTGCCATTGAGTAAAGTCCGACCCATAGTGACCCTGTACAGCAGATCGAAACACTTCCAGATTCTGTGCGGGGCACACAATCTTATTTATGTTTAAGCCCATGGCTGCAGACACTGTGTCAATACATCTGGTGGAATGTTTTCCTTTTGTTCATTGAACAGCCACTCTCCCAAACATGATGTATTCCTCCAGGGATTGATCTCTCCTGACTACATGCCCAAAATATGTAAGATGCAGTCTGACCATCCTTGATTCCAAGGAGCACTCTGGTTGCACTTCTTCTAGGACAGATCTGTTGGTTCTTTTGGCAGTCCATGGTATATTCAATAGACGTCTCCAGCACCATAATTTAAAAGCATCAATTCTTTTCCTGTCAACGCCCAGCTTTCACAACCATGTGATGCCACTGAAAATACTATGGCATGAGTCAGGTGCACCTTCATCTTCAATGTGACATCTTTACTTTTCAATACTCTAAAGAGATCTTTTGCTACAGCTTTTCCCAGAGCAATGCATCTTTTGATTTTTTTGACTGTTGCTTCTATGGGTGTTGATTATAGTGCAAAGCAATGCAAAATCTTGGACAATCTCAATCTTTTCTCCATTTATTGCAAAGTTGTGTACGGACGCAGTCATAAGGATTTTTGCTTTGTTGATGTTTAGTCACAACCCATATTGAAGGCTATGATCTTTGATCTTTATCAGTACATGTTTTAAATCCTCTTCAATTTCAGCAAGCAGAGTTGTGTCATCTGTATAATGCAGGTTGTTAATGAGTCTTCCTCCAATCCTGGTGCCGCAGTCTTCCTCATAAAGTCCAGCTTCTTGGATTATTTGGTCAGCACAGAAATTGAAGAGATATGGTGAAAGGATACAGCCCTGACGCACACCTTTCTCAACTTTAAACCCAGCCAGTGTTTCCTTGTTCTATTTGAAAAACTGCCTCCTGGTTCACGTACAGATTCTTCATGAGTACAATTAGATGCTCTGGTATTCTCATTTTTTGAAGTGTTATCCATAATTTGTTATGATCCACACAGTCAAATGCCTTTTTGTAGTCAATAAAATATAGATAAACATCTTTCTGATATTTTCTGCTTTTAGCTAAGATCCACCTGATATCAGCAATGATGTCCCTGGTTCCCCACCCTCTTCTGAATCCCATTTGATTTTCTGATAATTCCCTGTCTATATACTGCTGCAGTCACTTTTGAATGATCTTTAGTAAAATTTTGCTTGTGTGCGATATTAATGATATTGTCCGATAGTTTCCACATTCAGTTGGATCTCCTTTTTGGGGAATAGGCACAAATATGGATCTCTTTCAGTCAGTTGGCCAAGTAGCTGTTTTCCAAATCTGTTGGCATAAACACGTTAACACTTCCAGTGCTGCATCTGTTTGTTGAAACATCTCTATTGAAATATTTCTATTGGTATCCCATCAATTCCTGGAGACTCCCCTGTTGTTGTTGTTGTTAGGTGCCGTCGAGTTGGTATCCGACTCATAGTGACCCTACATACAACAGGTGAAACACTATTGTCAGTGCTTCTCTGCTGTTTGTAGGGTTTTCAATGGTGGATTGATTTTTGGGAGTCACTTGCTGGGTCCTTCTCCCAAGCCTACAGTATCTGGTCTTCCCAGGCAGTCTCCTATCCAGGTACTAACCAGGCCCAACCCTGCTTAGCTTCTGAGACCTGACAGGATCAGATGCCACAGGGCTACAGCTGCACGCCATAGACTCTCCTAGGAAACATTAATATATTTACTTATTGAGTGTAGCCTTATGCAAAGGAAATGATGCCTCATATATTGTATGCATACTGCACTATCTTTTCTTAAGATTGAAAAGTTCAGAACTCCAAAACATATCTGGCCTAAAGATTCAGAGAGCAGATAGTAAATAAACCCACAATAATCTCTCATGGCCCTCATCTCAGTCAGTTGCAGTACTTTATGTCAGCCTTTATAGACTGAGATTCTTGAAAGTAGAGACTTACTTCCACTATCAATACCCAGTACCTTGTGTATAATTGATGTTCAATTAATAACTGCTGTGGTCTGCTTTACCTGACCAAGGCATTAGGTACTGGTGCATGAATAATAGGAATGGGCAAATGAATCTCAGTATTCTATTCCTTAGTTTCTGGATCTCCAGAAGCTACCATATATTATTTCAGGGTATGTCCATCACTGTCTTGGATACACCTTCTTTCATTTGGAGGTTTAATGGAGCTAAAATTTGAGATTTTTAAAAAATGTTACATAGCAGCAGTACTGGAAGATGTGAAGTCTTATAGATCTTCATAGTTTACTGTACTCTAGATAGCTACATCTGAATTGCACAAAAAGCTTGTGTTAGACTTTTACTTTCTTACAGTCTCTTGAATCCATGACATTAAGTCAGGGATTCCTTTGGATAATTACTTATTTTCCTTTGGATAATTAATTATTTATTATATATATATATATGGGGGAGGGAGACAGAGAGTCTCAGTCTGGTTCATTTCACCTAACATGAGGATCTCTGGTTCCATCCATTTTCCTGCAAATGACTTAATTTCATTTTTCTTTATGGCTAAATAAATTTCTGTATGTGCATATCTAAGGTGTTTTTTCTAAATATAAACATTTGTTTGTTTGTTTCTGCAAGTATAAGCATGTATTTCCTTTGATTGAATAAAAAATTACCTTTGATTTCAGTATTTCCAAATTTTCCCAAGATTCTCGCAGTTTTGTTTCCTTCTGTACATTGACAAGCTGTTTTCTCCAAACTTTGAGCTCCTTAAGAGGAGCAACTTAATTCCAATGTTCAGAATTGTATTTGAAGTACACAGTACTCAGTAACTTTGGGTTAAAGCTTTGAAGGTTATTGCTACTGTTCTATATGCATTTAGTGTATATGCATTTAGTGTAGACTTCTGATGAATGGAAGGAAAAATAAGAGAAATGTCAGAACATTTAAACTTTTTACAACCAGTAGGACCTCAAAGACCACTTAGCTCCACTTTCCTCACTAACTCAAGGGGCAGGGAGGGAACTGTGGGTGACTTGCAGGACCAGTGTATGGCTGAGACCTGGTGCCCCATCTGTTGCCCTGCCTTTTTGGTTTTGTTTCAATTTATGCTGCAAATTGCAATAAGGCCCTCCATGAGTGAGTCCCTTGGGCACAGGAGGGACTCAATAAAGCAGCTATTGACAGGGCAGGGGATGTAGTTCAGGGGTAAAACACTTGCCTACCATGCACAAGGCCCTAGATTCCATGCCCAGCAACATAAAACAAACAAACAAGCAAACAAAAAACAGCTATTGATTATTAAAATATTGCCATGAGGAAACAAAAACACTAGCACAAAGAAATGCCTGGATTGACATTGCAAAATAAGACTCTATTCTTGGAAATATCATCATGTCCCTTTAGGTCATGAAGAATGCTTTGAAAACCAGTTAGGACTCCATTTAAGTCCTTCAAAGAGATGGTAATTTCTATTGCTCATCTTTTAGGACTTGAGGGAGAACAGAGGACCATTTGCAGTCATTCTTATATTCATTCCTTATACATAATGTATAATTTTTTCTGGCTGCTTTTAAGATTTTTCTCTTTATCACTGGTTTTCAGCAAATTACTTATGATATGCCTTAGTATAGTTCTCTTTGTTTCTTTTTTTTTTTAAAGTTGATTGAGATTATTAAATCTATGGGTGTAGAGTTTTCATTAAGTTTGGGAAAGTTCAGCTATAGCTTCTCCAAATTCTTTTCTTTCTCCCTCTCTCCCTCCCATTTTTAGGGGCCCCAATTATATTAGGGTGCTTGCAATTGTCTCACAGTCCATGGATGCTTTGGTAATCATAAAATAAACAAACTCCAACCCAATTTCTCTTATACTTTCACTCAACATGCTTCTGACAGCCAATGTGCATGAGATTTTTCTTTACCTGCCCAGCAAGCAATGCTGTGACAATGGGCACCAGCTGGTACTCCTTAATCTGATTCTGTTCTGAAATCATCTAACTGGGGTTAGCTTCAGATCCCACAGGTTAAGGCCTTGGGCCCCACGCATGCTCAACCCTCAGAAGCCAGTCATCCCAAAGTCATTTTACTTATGTTTCTGATCCACTGGCTATAAGTTGGGGTCCTCATACTCATGGTGAGCAGGTGGGAGACATAGTTACAGGCTTATTTGAAAGGACATTACAAAAGATAGAGATGCAGAGAGACACACAGGGTGATGTATGTGGGAAAGGGCTTGGAATGTCCCTGCCCTCCCCAGCTGTACCCTTCCTCTAGGACCTGCCACACTTTCAAATATCTGGGAGCTCATCTGAATGCTGTCCTGATGCTGTTTTGTGGAGGCTTTTATACCCAGGAATGGTTGATTACATCATTGTACATTGGTAATCAACTTAAGGCTTCTTATTTTATTTTATTTTATTATTTTACTTTATTTTTATGTGTTCTTGGGTTTTTATGTTGTTGTTGTTAACATGCATATCATTGTATATTGCTCTTATTTACTTTCTATTACTCCCTCTTTTTCCCCCTCTGCCTTCCCACTGGACCTTTTCCTCCCCCTAAATAGTACTCTGGGGCTGGGATTTATCTCAGTTGGTAGAGTGCCACTCTGCAGTCTCTGAGGTCCCAAGTTCCATTCCTAGCACCTCAAAAATGGGAGAAAGACATGGCAATCCATTCCTGAGGCAATTCTGAGACAGCCATTGAAAACCCTATGAGGGTTGCTATGAGTCAGAAATAACTTGACGGCACCTAATAATAACAACAGGTAGTATTCCTTCTGATTTTATGTTGTATATATGTATATATAAAGAAATCTAGATTCTGCATATGAGAGAAAATATGTGATATTTGCCTTTCCCATCATTATCCTCTCCTGCTGCCCTCTCCCTGCTTCCATTGGTCCCTTTCTCCCTCCCAAATAGTTACCTTTCTACTTTCATGACATATACAGGGTGTACCAAAAAAAGTATACATATTTTAAGAGATGTTACCTATTACTTTTCATGTTGAATTGAATTGAGGTAGCAATGTGTAGTATGAGGTTCTGGACTGTATTTCTACTATCACATCAGAGCAAGCATACAATGCATTCTTAAAATAGCAAAATGGAAAGGTTTCATCTCAAGATATATATACATTTTGGCATTATATGTATGTATATGTACACATGCACGTGCACATACACACATATGGGGGAGGGAGAGAGTCAGTCTACATATGAGAGAAAACATAATATATTTGTGTTTCTGAGTCTGGTTCATTTAACTTAACATGAGAATCTCTGGTTCCATCCATTTTCCTGCAAATGACTTAATTTAAATTTTCTTTATGGCTAAATAAATTTCTGTATGTTTACCACATTTTATTTAGCCATTCATCTGTTGATGGACATCTAGGCTGATCAACTTAGTCTTCAGCCCCTCTCTCTTCCCTAGAGATTGCATGTTTTGGGCTGAAAGTCTCAGCTCTGTAATCCTGCTCTGGTCTTTCCTTTGACCAGCCCCCATGCTGAAGCCATCTAAGGATGACCAGCCTCTAGTCATTTAATTAGAATACAAAGAACCCTTACTATTGGCTGTGGAGATTCTGAGGGTTTTAGGGAGTGTATAACAGGAGATAAAGATAAAAATCAAATATATATTTTACAAGATCAAAATACTCTTTCCCTATTTTTTTTTTTGTTCCGACCATCTTTTTTTCTTTCTGTGTTTCATTTTGGACAATTTCTATTGCCATATCTTCAAGCTGACTGCTCTTTTTTTCCCTTTGAAATAACTAATTTGCTTTGATCCTATCAAATATATTTTTAATATCAGACATTGTAGTTTGCATCGCTAGGAATTTAGTTTTGACCTATTAAAACTCTTTTTCATCTTACTTAACATATTTAATATTTTCTCTAGCTTCTTGTACATAGGTAATATAGTAATTTTATTGTCATTGTCTACTAGTTCTTTTATCTCTGTCATTTCTGGGCTTATTTTGATTGTTTTTTTTCTCATGATTATGAGTCATACA
>VMDO01019747.1:0-38997 GCA_007922755.1 Pedetes capensis
GGACATGTAGTCAGGAGAGATCAATCCCTGGAGAAGGACATCATGTTTGGGAGAGTGGCAGGTCAACGCAAAAGATGAAAACCCTCCACCAGATGGATTGACACAGTGTCTGCAACAGTGGGCTTAAACATAAATAAGATCGTTTGCCTGGCACATAATCAGCAAGTTTCCATCTGCTGTACATAGGGTCGCTATGAGTCGGACTCTTCATCAGATAAATATATTTTCTTATATGTGGTACATTTACATAATGGAATGCTATTCAGCCATAAACAACAATGAAATCATATCATTTGCAGCAAAATGAATGGAATTGAAGATCATTTTAAGCAAAGTAACTCTGAATACCACATGTTCTTACTTACATGCAGATGCTAGAGAGTTGGCCTGGTTAGTCTGTGAATGGGTGACTGCCTGGGAATACCAACTGCTACAGGCTCGGGAGTAGGACCACGCAACCCACTCCCAAAACAATCGGCCATTGAAAACCCTATGAATAAAGAGAAGCATTGACAATAGTACCAGGCATGGCAAAGTGGTGGGGAGTGTTTCAGCCTGTTGTATGTAGGGTCACTATGAATCAGACCTGACTCAATGGCACTTAAAAACATATATGTGAAGTTACTCTACATTTGTTGTTGTTGTTAGGTGCTGTCTAGTTGGTATCCAACTCATAGTGATCCTCATATGGTTTTCAATGGCTGACTGTTTCAGGATTGCCTTGGGAGTGGAATGCAAGGCCCTTCTCCCATTTTTGCGGTGCTGGGAATTGAACTCAGGACCTCAGAGACTGCAGCGCAGTGCTCTACCAACTGAGCTAAATCCCAGCCCCAGTTACTCTATGTATTGTACACTATATATTGTTATTATTGATGAGATGTAGAGTGATAATGCCATTCATATGTCCATTATGTAATTATCAATTCAGGATTATTTATACTTCCACGTCCTTAAACATTCTATGGAACAAAATAAAAGGAAAATTTTTGATTAACATGTAATGACATTTGTATGCAATTATGAGTGATTGCATTTTTTAAATTTTTATAGAGCTATATCCTATATCTGGCACTAATTCTTACCTTCTTTATACCTATAATTTGTGCCCCTTACCCATCCCCTTTTCCTCATTATACACTCCCTCCAACTAGTCCCCTCCCTCCTGATATTGGGTCCACTTCTATTTTCCAATCATACATATATATGATTGAAATATCCATATATATATATATATATATATATATATATATATGCATAATTTTTTCCTTTAAGGTAGCTCTAGTGTCTTAATATGAAAGCTCTATCTCCTTAATGTGAAAGAGAACCTGTGCTATTTCCATTTATTAGTTATCTGCATTATTTCATTTTAAATGATGGTCTCCTGTTCCATCCATTTTGCTGCAAATGATGTAATTTCATTTTTACTGCTGAATTATATTCCATTGTGTATATTATATATACCACATTTTAATCCAATCATTTCTTTATAGACATCTGGATTGATTCCATACCATTGCCATTGTGAAGAGTGCTACATTAAATGTGGATGTGCAAGTGTCCCTGTGGTATAATTTATCTTCCTTTGTGTATATTCCTAGAAGTGGTATAGCTGAATTATATGGTAATTCAACTTTTAGTTTTCTAAGATAACTCCATACTAATTTACGTATTGGCTTTTCCAGCAGTGTTAAAGTGTTCCTTTTAGTCTGAATCCTGACCAGCTTTGTTATTGTTTGTTTTGTTAATCTTGGCCATTCTTCTTGGTCTGAGATGGAATCTCAGTGTAGTTCCAATTTGCATTTCCCTGATGACTAGCAATATTGAACATTTTTTTCATGTGTTTATTGGCCATTTGTGTTTTGTCTTTTGGGAACTTTCTGTTCAGTCCTATTGCCCACTTATTGTCTTATTTGTTATTTTGATGTTTAATTTCTTGTGGTCTTTGTAGTCCGTAGATATTGATCCTCTATCAGATGTGTGGGAAGCAAAGATTTTCTCCAATTTTGTGGTCTCTCCCTTTATTGTTTCCTTTGCTGTACGAAGCTTTTCAGTTTCATGTTATCCCATTGTCAATTCTTGGTGCAGTTTCCTGTGGTATTGAAGTCTTGTTAAGGAAGTACTTACCTAAGCCCATGTGTTGGAATGTGTTTCTTATTTTTTCTTTTAGTAGTTTTAAAGCTTCTAGTTTTAGGTTGAAGTCTCTGATCCATTTTGAGTTGATTTTCATACAGGTTGAGATGTATGGCACAACTTTTGTTCTTCTACATATGAATATCCAATTTTCCCAGCACCATTTGTTAAAGAGACTTTCTTTCTCCAGTGTATGCCTTTGGCCCCTTTATAAAAATTAGGTGGTTGTTGTGTATGTGTAAGTTTTGGTCTTCTGTTCTGTACAATTGATCTTCATGACTATTTTTTTGCCTGTACCATACTGTTTTTGCCACTATGGCCCTGTAGTGTAGTTTGAAGTCAAGTATTATGATACCGCTTGCATTGTGTTTGCTTCATAGGATTGCTTTGGCTCTCTGAGGTATTATGTGCTTCCATACAAATTTTAGGATTCTTTTTAAATATATCACAGGAATTTTGATGGGGATTGCATTGAATCAGTAGATTGCTTTCAGTAGTATACCATTTTCATAATATTAATTCTTCTAGCCCATGAACAAGGGAGGTATTTCCATATTCTTTTATCATCTGAGATCTATTTCTTTAGTTTTAAAGTTTACATTACAGAGATCTTTAGTAACTTTGGTTTGATTGGTCCCTAAATATTTAGTTTTTTGGTGGGCTATCATGAATGGGATTGTTGTTTTGATTTCTTTCTCCTCCATAATTTTATTTGTATAAAGAAATGGTACTAGTTTTTTATTTTTAGTTTTGTATTCTGCTAATTTGCTGAAGGAACTAATTAGCTCTAAGAGTTTTCTAGTGGAGGTTTTAGGATCCTTTAAGTATAGGACCATGTCATCTGCAAATAGGGATAATGTGACCTCTTCCATCCCCATTGGTATTCCTTTTATTTCTCTTTCCTGATTGCTCTGGATAGAACTTCAATCACTGTGTTAAATAAGAGAGGAGGGAGTGGACATATTGTATTATTCCTGCTCTTAGAAGGAATGCTTTCAATTTTTCCCCATTTAATATAATGTTGGCTAAAAGTTTATCATATATGGCCTTTATGAGGTTGAGATATGTTCCTTCTATACTCACTTTTTTTTAGGACTTTTATCATGAAGGGATGTTGAGTTTTGTCAAAAGCTTTTTCAATGTCAATTGAGATGATTATGTGATTTTTGTCTACAAGTCTTTTGATATGTTGAATTATATTAATTGATTTACATATATTGAACAGTCTGTGGAATAAAGCCCATGTGGTCAAAGTGTAGGATCTTTTCTATGTGTTGCTGTATTCTATTTGCAAGTATTTTGTTAAGGATTCTAGCATCAATGTTCACCAGAGATGTTGGCCCATTGTTTTCTTTTTATGTAGTATCTTTGGTTTTGCTATCAGGGGTATGCTGGGGTCATAGAATAAATTTGGAAGTATATATTCCCTTTCTATTTTGTGGAATAGTTTGAGGAGGACAGATATAAATTCTTCTTGAAAAAGTTTTACACAATTCAGTTGTGAATGTGGGTTTGCTTCTCCTTGTTGGGAGTTTTTTAAGTCACTGCTTCAATTTCATTGCTTATTAAAGTTCTCTTTCATTTCTTGTATCTTTAGGATTTAATTTTGGTAGGTCATAGCTGTTAATGAATTTATCCACTTCTCTATTTTCATTTTTTTAGGAGTACAAATTCTCGAAGTAGTCTCTATCTATATTTCACTAGTATCAGTTATTATGCCCCCTTCTCCTCTCTAATTTTATTTTTGTGGGACTTTTCTCTCTTTTTGCTTGATTGGCCTAAAGTAGTGTCAGTTGCGTCTATCTTTTCAAAGAATCAACTCCTAGTTTCATTAAGTTTTTCTATTGCCCTTTTAATCTCTATTTCATTAGTCTCTGCCTTGAACTTAACTATTTCTTTTTGCATGCTAGCTTTGGGATTGGCTTGTTGCTGATTCTCTAGTGCCTTAATGTGTACCATTAAGATATTTAATTGGGCCTACCTTATATTTTTAATGTAGGCACTCATGGCTATGAACTTCCATTGTGGAACTGCCTTTGTTATATCCCATAGTTTTGAAAGGCTGCATTTTCATTATCATTGAATTTTTAATTTCCTTTTATCTTAAATTCTTAATTTCCTTTATGAATTTTGATGGCCCACTGACCATTTCAAGCTGTGTTATTTAATCATGTATTTTTAACATTCTTGTACTTTTCCTTGCTATTTATTTCTAGTTTTATTCCTCTGTGATCTGATAAGGTACAAGGAATGATTTCAATATTTCCAAATTTGTTGGGGCAAGTTTTGTGGACTATAATGTGGTCTATTATAGAAAAAGTTCCATGGGGTGCTGAGAAGAATATGTATTTTGCCTGTTAGATGGAATATTCTGTAGACATTTGTTAGGCCCAATTGGTCTATGATGTTATTAAAGTCCATCATTTCTTTGTTCATTTTTTTATTTAATGACCTGTCTAACAACAAGAGGGGGTACTGAAGTCTCTAATAATTATTGGGTCTAGACTTATGTGTTCCTTTATTGCCAGTAATGATTGTTTTATAAAATTTGGTGCCTTGAAGTTTGGTGCATAAATATTGACTAATGTTATGTACTGTTGGTTAATTGTTCCATTTATTAATATGTAGTGACCATCTTCATCCCTTCCAATTAATTTAGGATTGAAATTATATTTGTCAGAAACTAGCATAGCTACCATTCCTTTTTTGTGGTTTTCATATGCTTGCTAAATTATTTTCCAGCTTTTATTTTCATTCTACTTAGGACCTTGTGAATGAAATGAGTCTCTTGAAAGTTTTTGTTTTCTGAATCAATTGGCCAATCAATGAATTTTAAATGATGAAGTAAGATCATTTACTTTTAGAATAATTATTGAGAGGCGTTTGGTACTTTGCATGGTGTTCTTATTTTTTTCTCTATTGGGTTTTGATGGTGCTTCCTCTTCAATATATCCCCTGTTCATTATAGGTTTTTTTTCTGGCTTATTAGGCTGGATATCCTTGCTTCTTTATTAGTTTGGTTTGTTTATACATTGCTCTAGTGGATTTTATTCATTCCTGTGGTCTTACATTTGGGTTTGTCTTTCTTTTTCTGTATGTAGTATTTATTGAAGCAATCTCTGCAATGCTGGCTTAGTGGTCAAGAATTGCTTATGCTTAATCATGGAAAGTATTTATTTCTCCATCCATTTTAAAAGACACTTTTGCTAGATATACTATTCTTGGTTGGTAGTTATTTGTTTTCAGGACCTCAAATATGCCAGTCTATGCTTTCCTTGCTTTTAGGTTCACTACTGAGAAGTTAGTCTAGTGGGTTTACCTTTGTAAGTAACCTGACATTTTTCTTTTTCGGCCTTTAAAATAGATTCCTTGCCTTGTAGTTTTAACATTCCAACTGTAATGTAACATGGAAAAGATCTGTTCTGGTGTAGTATATTTGGAGTTTCAGATGCCTCTGTGATATGAGCAATAATTTCTTCCTTTAGGTTTGGGAGGTTTCCAGCTATTATTTCATTGGATAGATTTTCTGTGCATCTACTTTTAGTTTCAGCTCCTTCTTATATGCCTTGTATTTGTAGATCATGCCTCTTCATTTTATGAAATACTTCTTCAAAGCTCTGGTCATATGGCTACATTTTTTTGTCCTTCTTGTTATCAGACTAAGTAAGCTCTTTGGCATTTTCTTCTGTCCCTGAAATTCTATTTTCTGCTTCATCGGGTCTGGATGCATATCATTCTACTGCCACTTTTATTTAATTGACTAAATTTTTTGTTTCCAACATTTCTCTTTGGTTCTTTTTCAGGATGTCAATTTCCTTACTGAATTTCTTTCTAACTAGAAACTTTTTTGTCCACTTTTTCAATTGCATTTAGGTGCTTGGATGTACTTTCTTTGGAGTCTTTTAATGTTTTTATGAGTAAACTTTTAAATTATTCATCTATCGTTTCTGACATTTGAGCATCCTTGATTTCAGTTTTTGAAGGTTTATGGTCATTAGGAGGGATCTTCTTTGCTTTGCTTTTTCATATTTCATATGGTTCTGTGTTGGGTTCTGACCATTCCTTAGGCTGATTATTTCTGTCTTCTATATTTGGGATTATCCTTAGTTTAATGCCTTATTTTTAGATTTTGGTCCCCAGTATCACTCAGAGTATAGAAAACATTCTACTACTAAAGTAATAGCTTCATCCAAAATCACATTTGTAATATAGTTAATCTCATTGGAAGCCACATATTATTTAAGGAGTTATCTATGGGAAGGCATTGGTCATGATAGTAACAAATGGATTTTGGAGATGAATAGTGAATATAGAATAGGTATTAATGGCAGAAGGATGATCTGATATATAGATGGATCAGGGTGTAGGCAAAAGATCAGGATTCGAAAGGAATAAAGAAGAACAAGCAGAAACAAACAGATCACTGTTGAGTGATTCCCAGATGCTTCATCTCTTTAAGTCTGCTAAGATTCTCTGACCCCAGAATCTGTACTTCTGCATCACTGTGTATTCAGACTTCTCTTCCCAGCACCACTACAGACAATTCACTAGGCTCACTGGCTCTAGTCTCAATGCACAGAGCCAGAGCTGATGGTGATCTGCTTAGAAAGACCATGTGTCTATGGAAGCACACCTTAATGTTTATTTAATTGGGAACTAGTCTGGCTCCAAGACATATATCTAGGTGCTGGGGTTCTTTATATGCCTGAGGCTATTCCCAGGGGGAGAAAGTAAAGTGAGCACTTTTGTCTTTCAGGCCACACTTTCATGCATGCCTATTCCTCCCCCTCCATCCCAGGCACTATGGTACCATGCTTCCAGAGTCCTGGTTCAGTGATTAGTTATTTGTCACCAGACTGAGCTATAGTTCAGGAGGTTATTATATACCATTAGGGTGGTGGTTTTCTTTTCCCACTGGGAGAGTTTTGTTCTGTCTTCCTATGCTGTTTTTTTCTTTTTCTCTGCAGTTGCAACTATCTATACAACTCCACTTTTACTTTACTTTACTTTTTACTGTTTTTCTTGGTTTAGTATAAAGTCTACTTTTCTCTCTTTTAGCTCTCCTGTTACACAGGATATCTTAGAGGGTATTATCAATCAGCCATCTTGACCTATCTCCTCTGAATAGCAGCCATTCTAAGTATTAGGAAGAATATAAGTAGAAAACTTGTCTATGAATCTATAATAATTACTTTTTAAGAAATGCTTGCTTGGAAAAGCATTTTATAATTTTTTTTTAAAGTTTCATTCTTTCCTTATATTAAAGAATTTGTTGTGAAGAAAATACAGTTCTATGGGCAAGCTGAGTTTTTATAGAGGAGAAAGCCATAGTGCCTGGGATGGAGGGGGAGGAATAGGCATGCATGAAAGTGTGGCCTGAAAGACAAAAGTGCTCACTTTACTTTCTCCCCCTGGGAATAGCCTCAGGCATATAAAGAACCCCAGCACCTAGATATATGTCTTGGAGCCAGACTAGTTCCCAATTAAATTGGACTTTATGCCATGCAAATTTAGTGTTGAACTGTTGTATATACAGATAGTTAATGGAGAAAAAGGAAGGACTGACCAAATATATACAATGATTTTATTAGTTTTTTCCTTATGCAGCTTTGGTAGTCTCCAAATTTTTATAAAGTCTTACCTCAATGAGCTCTTCTGTATTTTGGAAGTATTTCAAAACTAGCTCTGAAGTCCTTAGTAAGTGGTAGGGTTGGTCATTAATATTAACAAAATTAAATATTCAGAAGAATATTACTTAATTGCTTTATATTGTAATGCAAACATCATAATCTTACAATTTGAGTCTATTTTAAGCTATTTCTATCTGTGTTATAGTTCTTGGATGGTAGCAATTGTCAAAAGTGTCCTTACTAATTAGTAATGTAACCTTCTGTTTCTATCCTTAATTCAATTATTTATCTTTATTTCACATTTAGTTTTTGAAAAACCTATATTGCAAAATGCAATCAAATGATAAGTAAAATGCATTGTAGTTTAATCACATTTAAAATGATGCAGAAGTAGTTATAAATATGTTACTTTTTAATTTTCTTAAAATAAGAAACAAAAGCACACCAAATAATTGTAGGTTTTTAATTTTGCATATTTGTTCACTGATCAAAGAGAAACATAAATTTGCTTTGAGCTATGCTTCAAACCTTGTGATTTATGGTGGGAATTTTCTGGACACAATAAAATTCATTGTTATGATCCTATAATCCCTTATTCATAGTCTTCTTTTATAAAAAACGAACAAACAAACAACAAAAAAAAACTAGTAGCCATGCACCATAGTGCCCACCTGTATTACCAGAGACTCTTAAGGCTAGGGTAAGCACTTCCTAAGGTCGAGGCTAGAGGCAGTATGTGCAATGTAGTGAGATCTTGTCTCAAGATAATAAAGGGGTCAGGGTATAGCTCCAGGGCAGAGCATTTTTCTAGCATGTATGTGGCCCTGGGTTCAACACCCCAAGTACAGTAAAAGAAAAAATGTAGACACTAGATGATGGGAGAAAGACAATGAAATAATTACTCTAAGAATAGTTAACCCAAGATATCCACATTTTCTGGGCAATGGTAAAGACTAAATTATACATTTTAATTTCTGTGACTGATGAGATTAACAAAATAATTGAAAGTGGTTTGTTATGCACTAACAGATTACTAGAACTGAAATAGTATCTTTTTTATTTTTAACTTAAATACCTCTAAAATCTCAACATTAAATACAATATTTGGAACGGGTTTTGATTCTGGTCAATAGCTGATTAGAGAAAATCTTTTCTCTTGCCTTCTTCAGTGTCTAGTAACCTCTTGTGGGGCTGGGATTTTGCTCAGTTGGTAGAATGCTGCTCTGCAGTCTTGGGGTCTTGAGTTTAATTCCCACCACCCCCAAAATGGAAGAAGGACATGACAATCCATTCTCGAGGCAATCCTGAAACAATCAACCATTGAAAACCCCATAAGGGTTGCTATGAGTTGGACATGACTCGAGGCCACCTAACAACAAATAAACTCTTACAGCCCTCCTCTTGTGGCTCCTTGCTCCATCTTCAAAATCAATAGCACCACATTTTCCAATTTCTCTTTGACATGCCTATCTCTTTCTTTTATAAAATGTAATCACATGAGATTGACCCTAGGTAATCCAGGATAATCTCTCCATCTCAATGTCCTTATTTGATTACATATAAGGTAATCACAGTTTTAGTGGATTTGGACATGAAAATTTATAGTGCAGAGAGGACATTATTTTGCCCATTAGACCATCTAATTGCCCTAGTAGAAGTCTTTCACAGAAGATATCCTTAAACAGACTGAGATCAAATCACAGCATGAACAAATTTATGCAAAAAGTATGGATAAACTGATGGACATGTTTTTGGTAGGACTTTAAGGCTGTGGTTTTGGACAGTGACTACTTTCAAAGGAGAATCAATTGAAAAAGTAACAAGATAGGATGAATCTTGGTCTGGGAATAAAGATCCAGGGGAAAATATCAGTTGTTCTAATTGACAGCCTGGCAGCTTTATCCTGAATAACTCAGCTCTTCCCTAGTCTTCCTTGTTTCATAAAGTTGAAGTCTGACCTGTGTACTGCACTATGTCATGCTTTTTATCAAGTAGGTTGAACAGATGAAGTCTTCCTAAGACATGGTTATCTAGTAGCAGTATGCAACTTAGATATTATTGACAACCTTATCCAAATAAAGGATACTTTATCTACGTAGAAGCCTTACATTCTTTGAAAGGTGACAATGTTACTGCCTTCAGGGAAATCTGGTATTTTTCTAACCATGAGAAGCCAGTGAGTGCTCTACAGACACTAATGTTAGCCAGCTCCCTTTGCATGTTAGTCAAGGATAAGAAGGTGAAAAGAAATTACTGGGGAAGAACATGCATCAATACTCCAGGAATTCTTCTCAAAAGGCAGGTCTATATGATCAACAAGGTTTCCATTGTATACATATTTCCATTGTATACCCATTTCTATTTCTATAAATAGAAATTTATAATAATTGATTTGATTTTTTACTTAATTCCACTTTAGTTTGATAAAGTGGAATTTATAAGTATTAGGCTTTCTCCATGCTAAAACCAACATTCATAAATTCATGATAAGAGGTCTTAATAAACATACAGAAGCATGTTGTTGTTGTTGTTAGGTGTGGTCGAGTGGGATACCGACTCAGAGTGACCCTATATATAACAGGTGAAACACTATTGTCAGTGCTTCTCTGATGTTCATAGGGTTTTCAATGGCAGATTGATTTTTGGGAGTGGGTTGCCAGGTCCGCTTCCCAAGCCTACAGCACCTGGTATTCCCCAGTGTTCTCCCATCCAAATATTAACCAGGCCTGATCCTGCTTCACTGAGATCTGATGGGATCGGATGCCACAGGACTATGGCTGCAGGCATTACAGAAGCATAGGTTTATGGTATTACAAGTAAGAAAAACATAAGCAGTTACATTATTGGCTTCTAATCTCCCAAGCATACGATTATATTCAATTTTGAGATGAATCAAAGACAAAAAATATTCTATATCTAATTTTGTTTTTCGTTTGGTTTGTCTTGTCCATATCCAATGGATAACCATGACCACTTTGCAAGGATTATATTATCTATGTTTGATACTGTTTCTTACATGCTGAATTCATAATGCCACATATAGACTTAAGGAATACTTTCAGTGAATATTGACAAATCACTAACATGGCAGGTTGAACTTTTCTCAAGGGAAATTCAGATACTATATCACAAGCTAAAATAATTAAATTCATGTTTAGGGTTCAAAGTAAAATAAAGCAAGGCACCATGCCATATATCTGAAGTCCCAGCTACTCAAGAGGCTAAAGCAAGAGAGTCATGAGTTTGAGGCCAGAGGAAACATGCACAACTTAGTGAGACCCTGCCTCAAAATAAAATAATTAAAATGGTATTGAAGGTATACCTTATTGGTACATAACAGGCACAAGGCCCTGGGTTTAACCCCTCAGTACTTATAAAAACAAAAAAGAACTGAAAAATATAGTTTTTAGAATGACAGCTAAATATTTGTGCTTGGTTTACTTGGTATGAATTCTTTTCCACTTAAAACTTTACAGCACTCGTCACTGAGTCATTAGAAATAATAATTTCAACAAAAATTAAATAAATAAAAATAAAATGGAAAGCAAGCAAAATAAAACACCAAGTAGAACAGACAAGGATGGATAAAAATAAGGGCAGGCGGTGACATAAAGTAGATCTCGTTGCTTAACATTGAGGCTTCGAAAAGTATTTTAAAAATCAAGTACATTTCATAATTATTTTAACATTTTTTTTAAAGTTAAGCACATTTGCCTATATATTAACACCTATTCCCACTATTATGAGAACTCTCTTGACTGGACCTAAAATAATATTGATATTTCTATGCTAACTCCTAATTCTATCATTATGAGAATTCTCTTGGCTGGATCTACACTACTATTGATATTTTCGTGAGAAGAGATATATCTATCATTCCACAAGCATTCTGTAGTATTTCTAAAGACTAGGTCTGGAATTTGTTATGAGTACTGAGTATTTTTCAAAAGAGTTTGAAGGGGCTGGGTTCCAACAACTTGATTTCCTCTCAAATTCTTGTCAAATGTGCTCCACTGCTTGTCAAATGTATTACTATCACAAGAAGAACAGAACTGAAAACCAGAGGTCTGTTAATGTTTAATAAATGAATTAACATTCATTTATTCATTATTTTTTGCCACTTTAAAGATAAAAAAAAGAGATCCCATGTTAAGTCATTCATTGTTGTTGTGGTGGTAAGGTGCTGTCAAATCAGACCCATAGCAACTCTATGTACAACAGAAGGAAACATCCCTGACATTGTGCCATGCCCAGCACTATAGTCAGTACTTCTCTGATATTCATAGGATTTTCAATAGAAGATTGTTTCTGGAGTGGATCACCAAGTCCTTCTTCCTAACCTGTAGTACTAGTTATTTCCAGGTGGGTCTTCTATCCAAAGACTAACCAGGCTGACCCTCCTTAGCTTCCAGGATCAGGTGAGATCACGTGCCAGAGTGCTATGGCTGCAGATTAAGAGTCATATGTAATAACTAAGGAATCAAACTCAAAATAAATGACACATGAGATTGTCATCATATTTATGATCCACAATCAAAGAAAGATTGGTTTTATTTTAATGTTTCTTGAAAGACAAGGGAAAAGAAAAGTCATTTAGTTGTATTACAAAAGAAGCTGTACAAATTTGGAGACATAAAAATTTTCCTTTCCATTAACTATAAAAGTATATTTCCTATTTAAATCAGCTTGCAAGGGAGTCCTAAATATCTCAGTAGTGTGTATATCCATATCCTGTACTATCTTTGGGAAGTGTTCCTTGAGGGTATCATATGTTAGATTTTGAAGGCCTCCAGTGGATCTTTCTTCTCCTTCAAGGAAGCCCTGAATTCTTAAGTTTCATTTTTTCATTCTATCTGAGTTCTCCTCTAAATCTTTTTAAATATCTTTATCATTGATTCCATTTCTGACTGTTTGTATTTAAGTTCATTTATGGCATCTTCGGAATAGGAAATCCTCAGCTCAGATTCATCCAGTCTCAATGAAAAGGATTCTTTAGCCAATTCAATTCAGTTGTCTTCGTTTGCATTTCAGTGAGTATTGCTTGGTTCTTCCTTATCATTTCTAGCTGGGAGGGTAGAACAGACTCCAAGTGAGATACCTTCTTTTCAAGGATTTCAAAGGTGCTTGTAGTATTCCTTTTAATTTCTCTTAGCTTGTTTATAACTATAACTCTGAATTCCAAATCAGAGATCTCTAAGAGTTGAGATTCCTTGGGGTTATTTGTTGGGGGGCTTTGGTCTGTGGGGCCTTCAGATCCATCCTGCCCCTTTGTGTTTTTTGTAGGTTTACTTTGCCCATAATATGGTCTGAGAAATAGAATTCATCTCTCCTGGGTGTGCAGAACTTCTCCCTTTGTTATTCCTTTGAGATTGTGTGGTGCTGAATCTCTGGTGCTTATTTCAGCTTATAAGCTGAGTAGTTCCTCAGCTGTTTGGTCTGTGTGGGTCTCACTCTAGTTCACCAGCCCAACTGCAAAAGGGCTAGGGCTGGGGAGGTGATAGATTCTGTTTCTTTTCTGTGGGGTGATAAAGGAGGGGGATCTGGTGACAGAAGAGGGGGAAAGCGGAGGTAGAGGACAGAAACTAATAGAAATTACTGTCAAAATTAAAATTAAGGCTAAAACTTAAGGGTAAGATAATTAAAACAGAAACACATATATAGCATAAGAAAAAGAGGAGAATAGAAAAAGGGAAGGAAATAAAAGGAGAAAAATAGAAAGAAAGAAGAAAAATAGAAAAGAAAAAAGGAAAGAGAAAAAAAGAAGAAAAACTCACGCATATATGCTCCCACACACACATAAAAATATTTGTAGTCAGGTGTGGTGGTGCATGCCTACAATCCCAGCAGCTTGGGAGATCCACCTTATGACCCAGCTTTAACACTATTGGGAATTTACCCAAAGGGAGATGGGTCATCATAGCACAGAGACACTTGCATCTCCATGTTCAATGCAGCACTTTTCCTAATAGCAAGGATATGGAATCAACCAAAGTGCTCTTCAACAGAAGAATGGATAAAAAACATGGTACATATACACAATGGAATACTACTCAGCAATCAAAAAAATGAAATAAGGTCATTCACAGCAAAACGGATGGAATTAGAGAAAATTATTTTAAGTGAACGAACACAAGCTCAGAAAGAGAAACACCACATGTTCTCGCTCATATGTGGGAGCTGAATCAAAATTATAGGAAGGAAAAAATCCTATACAAAGGTTGGATCATAATAAAAGAAAAAAAAGCTAAGAAGGTGTTATTATAGATGGTCTAGAAAATGCATGCAATAATTCTGACAAGGTAAAAAGAAAGTTCACTGCAGGAAAAGTTTCTATCTTAAACAGAACTGGAACCCAAGGATACATAGAAAAATATTACCGTAAAAAGACAAGTAAATGATACAGAAGTCTTTGACAGGGGGGTGGGATGGGGTAAAGCTTACAAGAGGGTAAGGGGGAACCTATATGAATAATGTACAACAAAATGCTTATATGGAAGTGTCACAAAGAAAAGAATCTCAGAATGAATCACATTAAGGTGTACATTTAAAATTTCCAGTAAAAAATATTTCCAAGAGACACTGTATAACATAATTATGATATATGTAACTATGACTACTATATATGCAAAACATCCTTCAAGTGGACATTTTAAAACTGCCAATGGCATAAATTCAAATTCTAATTTAGAGGATTTTTCATACAGATGAAAGAATAAAGGATTCAGGTGTTTCATTTTCTTTCACTTAACTATACAAATTTTATAATTTTCAGATATACTTCCATACATAAGTTGTCTCCAAATCTGTATCTTTTCTAAATCTCTTGTAAGACATTTTAATGGATATTTTCTTCTCTCCTGAAGATCTTCATGTTATATATTTTGTCTATTAATATTTTTATTAAAATCCTTCATGATTTCTGATTCAGAGCCATATATTTCAAAACAGTACATAAGATTCCTTTTTTCTCTATCACTCTCAAATATCAAAAGTTTCAATTAAGCTTTCAGAAAATGCTATTTTACAACAATTCATGAACAAATTCTTTCACAGTTGCTGTCTGTGACAGTATTCTGCATTGTTTATTAAAGGCAGTTCATCAATGTTAGGTGCCAGATGTAAGGGAGGAAAACTTTACAATTTGTTGTGACAATTTAAGATCTGTTCTTGAATCTATGCCCAGTTGGGATAATTAAATTTCCATATGGAGCAAGATACAAGAGTGCCCATTTCTGGTCAAGGTCACGATTTCTTCCCCTTGGAGAAAAGCTTCATAAACTCATAATCTTTGGAAGAGGATTCAAATGGTATTTCCTAATAGAGCAACAAAAGATAGAAAGCCGTTCTTTTGTCAGCAAAGTTAAGAATAACCAATAGCAATATCTTGCTTCAGTCACAAATGCCTCCCATTGTGTCCATTGCAGAAAATGGACATTAGAGGATAATTCTTTTCTCATTGGCACACCACCTCCCATTTCAAGAATTGGCTCCTTGAGTGAAGGCATAGAGTCTGAATTATTGGAATATAACAAAATCAATAATAATAAAGCTAATGATATTAATTAATAATAATAATAGTTACTATTATTATACTACTGAACACACTGAACTGACCAGCAAATAAACAGCATCAATAAGGACTACATCTTGTGTTGGCTTCACATATTGGTATATATGATTGTTTTCTGCCACATCATATTAAAACTTGAGAGATGAATGGATTACTATAAAATGTATATTATGTGCAGTTTTCTCACTGAGGACTTATATCAATCAAGAGTAGAATCATTGGGCCTAAAGTATCCTTATACCTTATATAATGCATTATTTTGAAAAATATTACTTTTGAGAAATATATATTAGAGAAATATATTCTAACAGGTGTGAGAAAACAGCCAATTGTCCTAAAGTTATGTAGTGATTTAGAAATCTGCTAGATAGAAGTCATCAGTATTTACAATTTTATAGCATGCAAGTGGACCATATTATAGCTTATCTTGTTTTATATAAAATGTTATTTAAGGTAAATGGTTTTGCAAATTTGGTTTTACCAATAGAATAATACCTATTTTTTGTTTTGTATTACAGTTTGAGTTTTCCTTAATATATTTCTGTCTAGGATTAGTTAACGCAGATATGGTTAAAGAATCCCCATAACTGAAGTTGAGGCAGGTCTACAAAATGTAATAGGTTTATAGTAGCGACTGTCCAACAACTGGCTGTCTAGTGATAACCCAGCTCCAGTTGTAGTATTTTCCAATTTGAGTAGTACAAATGCACCTACTATGGCTGATGTCAGCTTGTGCTGTGGGGCCATGTGTGTGGCAGTGATGCTGAAAGTTATATCACCTGTATTTCAGATACCAGCAGGGCCACCCATGGTGAACAGGTTTCAGCTGAGCTTCCAGATTGAGATAGACTAGGGAGGAGGGCCAGTAGCCCACTACCAAAAGAGTTAGCCATTGAAAACTCTATGAATAGTAGAGAATCACTGTCAAATATAATGCCAAAAAATGAGTCCCCTGCCTCCCAGGCCAGAAGGTATTGAAAATACAACTGGGGAAGTGTTACCTACTCAAAGTAGAGTCTACCTTAATGATGAAAACTGAGTAAAGCCCACGGGACCTCCATTTACTGATGTGTCATGACTGAAAATGAGAAGAAATACAGTAACTGCAACAATGGGCTCAAACATAAAAGAGATTGTGTGTAAAGCACAGTGTTGGGTACTGTTTTGATTTGTTATACTTAGTGTCGCTATAAGTAGGACCTGACTGGATGGCACCTAACTAATTACAGCTAATGTCTACTAATATCTACCAATATTAAGCCACTAAATGTGGAGTTGGGCAGAGAAATATACAACTAGCTCTTATGAGTAGGTGTAAACAGGCACCAGCACACTACTGATGATACATGGTTTAAGCTTTCAAACTTTGTAGGTGCCATAAAGCCTGCAACCATAGCACTGTGGCATCCAATCCTGCCAGATCTCAGAAGCTAAGCAGGGCTGGGCTTGGTTAGTACTTGGATGGGAGACTACCTGGGAACACCAGATACTGTAGACTTGGAAGAAGGACCCGGCAACCTGCTACCAAAAATCAATCTGCCATTGAAAACCCAATGAATAGGAGAGAAGAACCAACAAAGTGTTTCACCTGTTGTACTTAGGGTCACTATGAGTTGGATACTGGATCCATGGCACCTAACAAGAATAGGTGCCATAAAAGAGTAATTAATTTATGTGTCTTTTTTTTTTAAAATAACCCACCCTATGGGAAGCAATTTTTTGTGTGTGGTACTGGGAATTGAACCCAGGGACAAGTGTTCTACCACTAAACTGCAATCCCAACCTCACAGACAGGGTCTCACAAAGTTGTGCAGGCTGTCTCTGGTCTTGAACTCATGATCTTCCTCCCTTGGCCTCCAAAGTGATTGGGATTACAGGTGAGCACCAAGACACCCAACAAAGAAAATATTTTTTTAAAAAGTTCAACTACGTAAACATCAGCCTCTAAAATGATCCCCAACTAACCTAGTCTTCTGGTATTCATACCCTTGTGTAAACATTTCCCCTTGGGTATGGTCAGATCCTGTGATTTGCTTTAAAGCCACAGAATATAACAAAAGAGGCCAGATGGCAATCCCATGATTATGCCACATAAGATTGTAATCTTCATTTTGGTGGGAGACTTCTCTTCTGTTGACTTAGTTAAAGCAAGCAGTCATAGTAGGGTGTTCCACATACCAAAACTTAAGGATAATTTGGGGCTGACTGGAAGTAAGAAACAGGTCCTCAGTACAAAAGACCACAAGAAAGTGTATTTTGCCAATGACCATGTGAGGGTGGAAGAAAATCCTTCCCTGTCAAGATTAAGAGGAAAATGGCAACCTGGATGGACAACATGACTATAGTCTTGGTAGTCTTGGAAAGAAACCTGCTAAGTTGTGCCCAGTTTCTGACCCACAAAACTTAGAATGCTATAAATATATATTGCTTTAAGTCTCTTCATTTATCTTAATATTGTTGCACAGAAATAGATAATAAGTACAATTTACATGGTGCTTAGTATGTGTCAGGCTGGGATTTAGCTCAGTTGGTAGAGTGTTGCTCTGCAGTCTTTGAGGCCCTGAGTTCGATTCCCAGCACTGCAAAAATGGGAGAAGGACATGTCAATCCACTCCTGAGGTAATCCCAAAACAATTAGCCATTGAAAACCCTATGAGGGTCACTATGCATTGGACAAGACTTGATTGCACCTAACAACAATTGCTACATGTCAGTCTCTAAGAATCCTAAAACATGTTTATTGTTTTAATCTGCATAACAGACATAGAATATCATTAATTCCCACTTATAAGTAGGATGATAGAGGCATACTGAGGCTAAATAGCTCCATCAAGTTCATTGACAAAGCAAATGGATAAGGTAAGATTTAAACCTAGGCAGCAGGGTTTTGGGGTCTGTATCATTTATCTGGAGACCACTTATCTTGTAGTGTTCCTGTGACAACCTTAAGGAAACTATTATCCTAACATGAAATATCCAACCAGGATATATCATGATAAACTTCGCTGGAAGGATAATACTTTGCTTGTTCATCCGGTGGATCTTAATAGGTTTATATGTTGCCCCGTCTGAATTCCACTGAAATATTTTCTCACAAACATTTCCAGGAATTTTTGTGCTTCCTGGCAAGCACAAACAAACCAAGAAATAGGATGCCTTAACTGGTTAGACAAGGAAGAATAAGATTGGTTTCAGCCAGTCTGCAATCTGTTGGTAATATAATAAGAGCAGAAACCTCTGCCAGAACACAGTTTTAAGCCGGGAACTGTAAGTGTTTTGTTGTTGTTGTTGTTGTTAGGTGCCATCGAGTCGGTATCTGACTCATAGAGACCCTCATAGGGTTTTCAATGGCTGAGTGCTTCGGGGTTGTCTTGGGAGTGGATTGCCAGGCCCTTCTCCCATTTTGCGGTGCTGGGAATTGAACTCGGTTCCTCAGAGACTGCAGCGCAGCGCTCTACCCACTGAGCTAAATCCCAGCCCGTAAGTGTTTTAGCCAACATTATATAATCATTGGTTCACTTTATTTATCATATCTCATAATTTTAATCTCCCAATTACACTGAAAATCTTGCTGTGGCCCAACACCAAATAACTCTAAAAGAAAACTTTTAATTTGGTCTAAAATATTATTTTTATTAATGTTCAGCTAATGAAATGATAACTGATTAAAAATGGAAGATCCCTTTTGATACAAATATTCTATCTGATTCTATGAGTCAAATAAATTGTTTGCCTCTGTGATATAAGTGGCAATTTTTATTCTAGTATTCAAATTGTTTATATTATTATATCATCTAATGTTTTCATAGTCAAAACATGGATGACATATTTGTTTACAATTCCATAAATTTACTAAATGTCCACCTTTCCTTTGCCATTTAGAATGCCCTATCCATATTATGTATTGAACAATTCCCTAAGCCCTGGATGTAATTTCACATAACTATAGATCTTCACACACATAACCTGAGTCTACCTTGCTGCCACTTGACTCCTGGTATACCTGCTCCAGGCCATCATGCTTTGCCTCCCACCATTTCTTTATCTTCCAAAACTATGTCATTTGTAACTATTTTAAGTTTTATAATGGTTTGTTTATGTGATTAGGTCATCATCCAGATAATGAAGTCCAGTGTTACTA
This sequence comes from Pedetes capensis, assembly GCA_007922755.1. Classification (NCBI taxonomy): domain Eukaryota; kingdom Metazoa; phylum Chordata; class Mammalia; order Rodentia; family Pedetidae; genus Pedetes; species Pedetes capensis. The sequence goes on from VMDO01019747.1 coordinate 19,472, forward strand.
TCATATTTGTCTTTTTATTCTCAATGAATAGGACATAGCAAATTTCCAAAAAGTATGTTTGTTTTGTGAATGAATGAATTAATAATTGACATCTTTGTTGAAAATATATGCTATGTGCATTATTCCATACTATTGTTCACTTTACTGAATGTTACTAGTACCAAACCAGACACTTATGTAATACAACTGTCTTTAGATTTGCTACACTAGAGTAGTATCATTTTCCTGGGATGTTAGTTGTGGCAGACAAATGGAGTCACTAAGTTTCTTCAACCTGAAGATTCAAAACTGTATTTAAAACATACCTATTTCTGTCTGTCAATGATAAAGACATGAAAGTTAACAAGGGCAATACTCAATGTTTGTCAGGGAAGACTTTATTTTGTCTATCTTGAGGGATTTTCCTATATTCTGTTACTTTTAGGAAATCCTTCAGTAGCGACATAGAGATCAGAGAATGAAGTGAAAAAAGCATAAAAAACACTCTGTGTAATTAATTTATTTAAGCAACTATAGCTTCCACAACAGTGAGGACTTTTTTTATTCATCTGAGACCATATGTTAATTATTTAAGTTTATAAGTAAACTGCATAGGAGAAGGATGTGGCAATCCACTCCTGAGGCAATCCCAAAAAACAATCAGCCATTGAAAACTCTGTAAAGGTCACGATGAGTCGGACATGACTCGACAGCACCTAACAACAAGTAAACTGCATGTAGTTCAAAACTTTCCCACACAGAATATGTTCTGCAAGGAAATATTAACAAAGATTCCCATCTCACTGATAAAGAAAAATTTCAAAACTCCAATTGAATTATATCTATTGATTTTGATGAATTTTAGTTTCATGCCCATGAAATAGGACAGATTAAAAGGTATATTCACACCCTGCAATTTGCATTCCTTTATATAAAAAAAAAATCCTTCAGTTAACTCTCCCAGTTGGTAGACTTATTTTTCCCAGGTTAAATGTGTATCCTACTGAGAGAGGTGTCATTGCTAATTGTTTGTTTTCATGGTTGACTTCAAATATTTTCTCTTTCTTTCTCTCTTTCTTTCTTTCTTTCTTTCTTTCTTTCTTTCTTTCTTTCCTTCCTTCTTTTCAGTATTAGGGAGTTGAACCCAGACCCTTGCACATACTTTGGAAGTGCTCTACCATTGAGCTGCACCCCAGCCCATTTTTTATTTTTTACTTTGAGTAAGGATCTCAATAGTCATAATGGTTGTCTCTGGCCTTGAATCTGCAGCCCTCCTGCTTAGATGCAGGCATGAGCCACCATGCAGGCTTCTTTCCTTTTTCAAATCAAAATGCCAATCTGGTAATTTAGCTCTAGTATCACAGTGGTGATTGTTATCAGATTGTTCCTTCTTGAACCTCTCCCTTAGGGGGTAGTAGAAATAGGAAACAAATACCCTCTCCTCTTACGTGTCTGAACAAATTCGCTGAACCATTTCCATTTCTTTTCATTTCTTCTCTGTTTAATACTAAATAGAAGTTGGTTCATGGCTTCTAAAATCTCTTAAATATTAGTTTTCTTGAGATCATTTGTTGGTTCTTCAAGTCTTCCTCTCCATACCTAATTCCCTTGTGCTGGAGGCCTGGCTCAGATTTAAAGTGATTTTTAGAGCTTCTCAAATCAGCTACTGCCTTCTGTCCTCTGTTATACATTAATTTAATTTTTTCTCTAATAAATCACACCAAAACCTAATGACCCTATAACGTTATTATCATTTATAATTATTGATAGGTAGTTCTCCATGTATAGGCCAGCTGGCCTGATATCTAGCTAGCTCATGTGTTTGTAGACAACTAAGAAGTCACCTGACCAATTGGACAATCCAAGACAGCCACACTCATGAATTTGGGGGTTGATTAGCTGAGATCCAAGAGATCTTATCTTGTGTGTGTGTGTGAGTGTGTGTGTGTGTGTGTGTGTCTGTCTGTCTGTCTGTCTGTCTGTCTGTGTGTTTCACTTTCTGGTATGTTAGCTAATGCTTACTCACATGACCATCAAGCTTTCCAATAACATCATGAGAGGATAAGTCTCAGTTTCTAAGAATTTTTCCAGCTCAGAGAATTCTTTTGGGAAAATGATTCAACCTAGACCCTTCATATTCCTTTCTGAAATATTCTTAGATAACTAAATTGAGGAGAGCCATGCTGAGCAATTCAAAGGAACTGATAATATTTTATTTCTTAAAATATGGAATATATTTAAATGTTTATTATTTCTCTTTCAATTCCTTAAATTTAAAATATTTTAACTTAAACAATAGTTACATATATACCTATATCTACATATATACATACATTCTTATATATGGCATTTTTCAAAATAAACATGTTTAAGAATTTATTGATAGAAGAAATAAACAGACCTATAAATTGAGTAATCCCCTAGCTTGGCTGCTAATACTGTTGGCTTTTGCAATATAAAAATTAATTGGTTACTGTTGTTGTTGTTAGGTGCCCTAGAGTTGAGTCCGACTCATAGCGAACCTCACAGGGTTTTCAATGGCTGACTGTTTTGGGATTGCCTTGGGAGTGGGTTGCCACATCCTTCTCCCATTTTGCGGTGCTGAGAATTGAACTTGGGACCTCAGAGACTGAAGAGCAGACTGAAGAGCAGCTAAATCCCAGCCCAATTGGTTACTATACAATACTTAAATAAGGATAAAAAATATGAGTAAGAACAATGGATATTAAGAAATTGGAATCATTTTTAAACATAATACTTAACTAAAAATAAAGTTGGCAAAAGTTACCTTATCATGTTCCTACTTTGGTTTCTGATGTCTGGCAGTATGCCCCAAATAAATAATAGAAAGGTATCTAGAAACTCTCCTATCCTAACTTTGGAAGGAAACAGGGCATGCAAACCACATATGGTTCCATAAAGAAAGCATGAGAGGTAGGAGTAAATATTTTAATTGAATGTCTTTATGTATGTCATTATAAGTCATCTTTTGTACACTTGCAAATAGTTTATTACATCCATACCTTGCACTTTTACTTATTATTGTTCTTTTTTTTTCAGTATTGGGGGCTGAACCCAGCACCTCACGCTTGCATGCATTGCAAGCACTGTACCTACCACTGACTTGCACCCCCAGCCCATTTTTTTAACTTTTTTTTTGAGACAAGTTCACCAAATTACACAGACTACCTCTAGTCTCTAATTTGTGATCTTCCTGCCTCTGCCTCCTGAGTCGCTGGGATTACAGGCATGTGCAACAGTGCCAGGTTTATTGTGCTTTAATATAGTCATTTTCCCAGTTGTCTCATTTATGACCTTTGATATGTGTCTTCATTAAAACTTTACCTTTTGATTTTCAGTTAAAGATGGCAGACCAACAGCAGCCCTCTCAAAATTCAGGGAAAGATAAGATCAGGACAGGATAGAATAGTTTCTATCTTTCACAAAGAATAATAGGGAAAATGTATTCACAGAGGAAATGAAAGGACAGACTTAAGCACAGAAGCGAAGTCCCACACACTGAGGAGCAAAGGAGCCATAGAACTACTAGACAGGATCTGTCAGGGGAACTGGAACCCTTCCTAAAGGTAAATCTGATATTCCTTGATCTGCTAAATAATCTGGCAATAAAAGAAGACAAATTGCTGAATAAGTAACCTGGGAATGCATCACCTCTGAACCTGGGACTGAGACAAAATCAAGGCAATTGTGAGTCTGTAGTAAAATCTTTAGGCTCTCTTGCTGATCCACCATGGAACCAACAGCCCTACCTCTGCAGGTTTCTAACCCAAGCCAAAAGCCCAAGAGAATAGCAATATGCCCCACAAGTACTGGGCCCCCATACACATCTCCAGTACCAGAGATAGATGTGCAAGGGAACTGTGGTCAGTGGGGAAATTTAAAACAACTTCTCACACCGGCTAAACCCAGGGTGGAGTGCAAATCCTCCTCCCCCCCACCCCGTGCTGTGCAGATTCCCAAACCACACCCAGAGTCACAGCAAGCTCCATTCACTGCAACAAGATGTGAGACAGTGACCCCATCTAGTTGTGAGGCAGTCGTAAAACCCAAAAGCAGTATCTCAGGGCAGCCAAACTGAGGGTGAACTGGAGACTTCTGTCCTGGCAGGTACAAACCCCACACCCAATGAGTCATCACTTCAGCAAAAGCATCGGCCTGACTGCATCCTCAGTCCTCAGTGCCCAGCAGCCACACAGACAAATCAGGCAGTAGTGCATCAGTGGTAAAATCTGCAGGCAGATTCTGAGCCCTGCTGAGCCAACACAGGGCTACAAGGCCACACCCATGGTCACCCTAGGACTGAGAGTGCAGGGAACCTAGAAGACCTGTTTAGTCTTGGGGAACTGGCCTTTGGCTGCCAGCAACAACACATGCCAAAATAGTGCAAGTATTGATAAAACAGGAAGCTGCCTCTGCAGATCTCAATCCAAGACTTCCACAGCAGCTCCATTAGAAGTCATCTATCAGGCAGGTGGGACTTCCAGCCGGAAGGCGAGACATCCAGCTGAAAGGCAGGGCATCCTAAAGGCAGGGCATCCTAAACAAACCTGGTCTGAAACACATCCAGAAGAGAATAGCTTGTACCTGCAGCCCTGAGGGTAGCCCCAAGAAAGCAGATAAGGGAGTGTCTGTGCCAGGAGAAGGGAAGGCTTCTGCTTCAGTCTGCAATTGGCTGGACTGATCAGAATGCTATAGGTATAGGTAGAGCTTCCTACAAAACCTACCACTGAAAGACTACTAAACATGTAGAAAAGAAGATGGCTACAGGTAACATAGATTGCTGTGTGCAAAGTGGCTTTTTCTTTTTCTTTTCTGTTAGTTTGCTTTTGGCTTTTTTTCTGTTTTTGTTTTCTTCTTTTTCTTATTTTTTTCTCCTAGAGTGCTGATTTCTTAGTTTTATATTCATTTATATTTGTTTTAGTTTGTTCTTGTTTTAGGATTTTTAAAAAGTGGTTTGTTGTGAATATTTTTTCCCTTCTCTCTATCTTGTCAAAAGTTATGGGTCACAACAATTTTCACTTACCTAATTCCAAGTGGGGCTGAAGTTTAGCTCAGTTAGTAAAGTGTTGCTCTGCAATCCCTGTTGGCCCGGGTTCAAACCCCAGCGCTGCAAAAATGGGAGAAAGACATGGCAATCCACTCCCAAAGCAATCCTAAAACAATCAGCCATTGCAAAGCTTATGAATAGCAAAGAAGCACTGACATAGTGCTGGTCATGGCAGGGTGTTGGGGAATGTTTCATTCCATTGGACATAGGGTCACTATGAGTTGGACCCAGCTTGCTTGCACCTAACTACAAACAACAATTCCCAACCATTTTCCCTTTTAGTCTACCCTTAGTAATTTCATGGCAATACCTTAAGTATTTTCCAAATCTATTGATATAAAGAAGGAGGGGAGAAAAAGAGAGGAAAGAGGACCTATAAGCATATGTTAATGTACCTTCCTACAATTTGTGTATAACATTGAACACATTTTTATATGAAAAACAGATTTTTTCCTGATTTTTTTCCTATCATCCAATACTCTCTTACCTTCCCACTGTTCTTACTAATTCTTATTTACTCTAGCTTTCTCTTTCCTCATCTCCACTGTTCCTCCTGACTCCTGCATGTCTACACTTGATATCTACTTCTACAATCAATATGTATCCTCTAAACTCACTTATCACTATACTACCAACTCCTTCCTATAGGCAATATTCTTAAGTAATTCCTTACCTCAAATTAGGTTAAACATGATTTTGGTCAAAATTATTACTATAGCATCAGATTGATTTGCTGGCCTACAGTGAAACTAGAGATCAAACGAAAATTTTTCACAAAAGAAGACTTTTCTTTTTACTTTTTTACTAGTTCACATATATTTATTTTATTCCATTCTCATTGCACAATTGTTATACAACCTACAAAAAGTACAAAAGCTTAATCCCTTTTCCAATGCCAATTTCAAGCCAACTTGTAAAAGAAGAACATAGTAGAGTAAGTTATATGAGTTCACAAGCCATACTGCCTGTTGTATGATGTATTGAAATCTAAACTATTGCCATAGTTGAATTTCTTGTCTTTTTAACAATGACACAGCTCCTGTTGATGAAGACTCCTGTGTCTTCTCTTTTGAGGACAGGAGTACCAGGACTTGAACAGATCTGACATTGGATTGTTCCTACTTGATGATAGTTAAAACTCTTTTGTTATTTGCAATAGAGTTGTTTGAAATAAACCTTATGAATGCTAGAAATGCACCACACATAAGTACCATCCAATCTAATCTTACAATCTTTACAGTGAGAGTAGCTATATTTTGGTTCTCCAAACTGGAAATTGGGCTTCTGTAGCTGGGTGGTGGCTGCATCTTCAAGTAGCTGCTTGCACTTTCTTTCCTGAGAATGCATCACATCTTCCTCCCCCAATTCCTGCAGCTTTTCAACAAGAATACCCTAAAGAAATAAGGAAGAGAAAACCACACTAAGAAATGACCAGAACCATAAGAAATATGAAAAAGCAAGACAAAGAGAATCTCTATAATTACCACAGCCTTTCAATAACTGAAGTCAAGGAAACTCAAATGGTTGAAATGCCAAACAATTTAAAAGTCTACTTATAAAAATTATAAATGACCTCAAAGAAAATAGAACTAAGCAGATGAAAGAAACTGAGACACTTGACAAAAAGAATTATCCAATTCAGGAGAAAAATTCAGCAAAGAATTCAAGATTTGAAAGTGAATCAGATAGAAATTCTTGAATTGAGAACCATAGCAAATCAAATAAAAGTGACAGTTAAATGCAATTCAAACAGACTGGATGAGGAAGTAGAATATCAGAGAAAGGAGGGGAAAATGAATAAATATGAATAAAACTTTCAGGAGCTATTTGAAAAAATGAAGGGACGTAATATAAGAATTAAGGAAGTACAAGAAGGAGCTGAAACTGAAACTAGAAGCATAGAAAACCTGTTCAATGAAATAATAGCTGAAAACTCCCAACTTAGGGGAAGAAATTTATATCCAAACCACAGAGGTATCCAGAACTCCAAGTAGATTAGGCAAGAACAGATCCACCCTATATTACATTAGTGTTGTAATGCTAAATCTACAAAGCAAAGAAACAATTTTATAGGCTGTAAGAAAACAAATCAGCTCACCTACAAAGGCCTGAGGATAACATTGTTGTTGTTAGGTGCTGTCAAGTTGGTATCCGACTCAGTGACCCTATATACAACAGGTGAAACACTATTGTCAGTGCTTCTCTGCTATTCATAGGGTTTTCAATGGCGGATCGAATTTTAGGAGTGGGTTGCTGGGTCCTTCTCTCAAGGATAACATTAGGCTTCTTAATAGTACCCTAAAAGAACAGAAAGCTAGGACTGTTTTCAAGCCTTGATAGCAAATAACTACCAACCAAGAATACTGTATCCAACAAAATTATCCTTTAAAAGAGAAAGAGAAATAAAGATATTCCAAGAAAAGCACACATTACAGCAATACATAAACACCAACCCAGCCTTGCAGGGGATACTTAAAGAAATTCTACCCACTCAGGAAGAAGAAAGTCTCCATCACAAGAGTACAGGGAAGAATTAAATTCATGGGTGGAACAGACAAAATAAAGAGAACTAGGAAAGAATATGTCATGTCTAATTCAAAACACGGGAAACCAGGATTATAAATATGGGAGAAAGAAAAGAATGAATAGTACACAAACCAACCAGGAGAACACTCAGCACAATCACAAGAACCAGCAAATCCTTCTCAATAATAACCTAAATATAAATCATCTTAACTTTCCAATTAAAAGACATAGGTTAGTAGATTGGATGAAAAAATAAGGTCAAATAATTGTTGTCTGTAAGAAACACATTTCACTGGCAAGGACATCCACAGACTGAAAATAAAAGGACAGATATTGATATACCAAGCAACTGGAAGCCAAAAATAAAGAACATTTTACATCATTATATCCCAAGACCAGATGGATTTGCTGCTGAATTCTATAAGACCTTTAAAGAAAAATTAACACTAATGCTCTTCAAACTATTCAGTAAGATACAAACAGAAGCAACAGTACCATACTCATTCTATAAGCCCAGTATTACCCTAATACCAAAATCAGATAAGGATATATCAAGAAAGGAAAGCTATAGGCCAATTTCCCTGGTGAATCCACATGGAAAATTCCTTAATAATATTCTTGCAAATCAACTTCAACAAGACATTAAGAAGATCATACACTATGATCAAGTTGGTTTCATTCCAGGGATGCAAGGCTTATTCAACATATGTAAGGTCATAAATGTAATACACCATATAAATAGACTCAGAAACAGAAATCACATGATTCTATCAATAGATGCAGAAAAGGCATTTGATTAAATTCAACATCCTTTCCTGATAAAAGCCTTGAAAAAATTAGAAATTGAAGAAACCTGCCTCAATATAATAGAGGCAATATATGAAAAACCTAAGGCCAATATCATACTAAACAGGGAAAAAAAATAAAAGCATTTCTGCTAAAATAAGAAAGACGACAAGAGTGTCCACTGCCTCCACTGCTATTGAATATAGTTATTGAACTATTAGCCACATCAATAAGAAAGTAGAGGGAAATAAAAGGGACTCAAATAGGAAAGGAAAAAGTCAAATTATCCCTATTTACAGATGGTATAATCCTATATTTAAAAGACCCTAAAGAATTCACCAGGAAACTCTTAAAACTCATAAACACTTTCAACAAAGTTGTTGTTAGGTGCCATGGACTCAGTGTCCAACTCATAGAGACCCTCTGTGCAATAGAGGAAGCAGTATTATTAGTGCTTCTCTCCTATGTATAGGATTTTCAGCAGCAGGTTAATTTTTGGGAGTGGGTTGCCAGATCTTTCTCCCAAACCTACAGCACCTGGTGTTCCCAGGCGGTCTCCCATCCAAGTACTAACCAAGCCCAACCCTGCTTAGCTTCCGAGATCTGATGGGATGGCACACCACAGTGATATGGCTGCAGGCTTTCAACAATGTAGCAGGGTACAAAATCAAAATACAAAACTTAGTAGCTTTTCTGTACACCAATAATGAGCAGGCAGAAGATAAAATCAGGAAAATAATATCACTCTCAATAGCTTCCAAATAAATAAATAAAATATCTGGTAATAACCCTAACAAAAGAAGTGAAACAGCTCTACAATGAAAGCTATAAAATACTAACAAAAGAAATTGAAGAAAGCATCAGATGGTGGTAAGATCTCCCATACTCATGGATTAGAAGAATTAATATTGTGAAAATGGCTATATTATCAAAACAGTGTACAGATTCCATGCAATCTCCTTCAAAATCCCAATGACATTCTTCACAGAAATTGAGAAAACAATCCTAAAATTCATATGGAAACACAAAAGAACCTGAATTGCAAAAGTGATCCTGAGTAGAAAGAACAATACAGGAGGCATCGTAATACCTGGTTTCAAATTATACTACAAAGCCATCATAACAAAAATATTGTGGTACTGGTGCAAAAACAGTCCAATGGAACAGAATAGAGGATCTAGAAAGTAACTCAAGGAGTTGCACCCACTTAATATTTGACAAAGAGACTTAAAATATTAGTTGGAGAAATGACAGCCTCTTCCAACAAATGGATTTGAGACAACTTGGTATCATCATATGTAAGACTGAAACTCACCTTGTACTAAAGTCAGTTCAAAATGGTTCAAAGATCTTAATTTAAGACCTGAAACTTTGAAAATGCTAGTGGAAAACATAGAAAAAGCAATTCAAGACATTGGTATAGGGAAGGACTTTCTGAATAGAACCCCAATAGAGCAGGAAACAATAGCAAGAACTGACAAGTAGAGTTGCATGAAATTAAAAGACTTTTGAATAGCAAAGGAAACAATTTCAATAGTAAAGAGACATCCTACAAAACAGAAGAAAATCTTTGCCAGCAATACATGAGATGGGGGTTAATATCTAGAATATATAAAAAGCTCAAAAAATTAAATACCTAAAAGCAAAGTATCCAGTCAAAGCGTGGGCAAAAGAACTGGACAGAGACTTCTCAAAAGAAGAAAAACAAGTGTCAATCATATGAAAAAAATGTCCAACATCCTTAGCCATCAGGTATTTCACATCAAAACAACATTGCAATACCATCTCACCCCAGTCAGAATGGCTAGCATCCACAAAACAAAAACAAATGCTGGCAAATATGTGGGGAGAAAACAACCAACTCCACTTGTTGGGAATGCAGACTAGTGCAGTCACTATGGAAATCAATATGGAAGTTCCTCAAAAAACTAAAAACAGAACTACATATAAGTGACTATATCATTTGTTGGTATATATCCAAAGGAATATAGGTCAAAATACCACAGAGATACCTGCTCATCCATGTTCATTGTGGCACTATACATAATAACAAAGACATGGAAGCAAACTAGATGTTCATCATCAGATGAATGGATAAGAAAATTGTGATTTTATGTGTGTGTGTATATATATATATATATATATATATATATATATATATGTGGAAAACATATGCTAATGGAAAACATATATATATATATGTATATATATAATAAAATTTTATTCAGCCATAAAGAAAGACAAAATTATGACATTTGCTGGGAAATAAATGGAACTAGTGACTATCATTTTAAGTGAAATAAGCAAGATCCAGAAAGATAAATATTACATATTTTTCTGACATGTGGATGCTAGACTTCAAAATATATTCAATATTAAAACACATAAGTCATGAAAGTGGAGGGGACCTATGTATGGAATGATAACAGACTAAAAAAGATTAGGGATAAGAAGATAGGGCAATGGGAGAAAGGAAATGAAATATCACATATGTTTCCTGTAAAGTAAAATCAGGATGTATATTAAAAGGTAGATATATGCACAAACAAGACATGCAACTAGAAGGGGGACCATTGGTGGGGAAGAAGGAAATGGAGGAGGTGAGTCATGATAGGGTAATGGGGGAGATGAACATGAGCAATGCACAATGAAATACATGTATGGAAATTTCATCATGATGCCCATTAAGTTGTACATTAAAAATCACTAATAAAATAATAAAAAAGAATTTAAATTGAAGCATCATCTTTTATCCTAAAGCAATATTCCATTGTATTTCTCCTTCCCAGTCATCTTAATATTAGAAATTCCCATAGCTCAGATCTTCTTTTGTTTAAATATGTATACTTTTTTTTTTTTTTTTTGCGGTCCTGGGGGTTGAACATCCAGGGCCTCGCGCTTGCATGCTCTACAAGTGCTGGACCACTGAGCTGCAGCCCATTTTTTTTACTTTTTTTGAGACAGGGTCTCACTAAGTTATGCAGACTGCCTCTGGTCTTAAACTTGTGATCCTCCTGCCTGTGTCTCCCCAGTCGCTGGGGTTACAGGCATGCACCACCGCAACAGGCAATATGTATACCTTTTTAGTGACTTCAACTAATATCAAAACTCTATTAAAGCTATGCATGTGTGAAATATAATAAATCTATATATTATTACCAAAACATAGTCATAAATATCAGATATATGTATTCAAATGCCTATTCAATATCTCCCCTAAAATTCTGATATTACCACTGAACCTCCTCCTTCCACAGTCTCCCCGATATCATTTGATGAAAATACCATTCTTTCAGTTAGTCAAACCAATAAGCATAGATTAAAGTTTAATAGTGCTTTTCCCCCTTCCATTCATCTGAAATAAAATTTATTAAAGTTTTGTTGTTGTTGTTAAGTGCCATGGAATGGATGTCCAACTCATAACAACCCTACATACAACAGGGGAAACTCTATTGTCAGTATTTCTCTCTTATTCATAAGATTTTCAATGGCAGATTGATTTTGGGGAGTGGGTTGTAGGTCCTCTCAAGCCTACAGAACCTGATGCTCCCAGAAGGTCTCCCATTCAAGTACTAACCAGACCCAACCCTGCTTAGCTTCAGAGATCTGATGGGATCAGACACTACAGTGCTATGGCTGCAGGCATTAAAGTTCTAGCTAGTTTTTAATTACCTGTCCTTATGGCATCTACCTTTTCCTTCCATGGTTTGTCAAAGGTGAAATGGATCATGTGTCTCATTTCTTCTTATAGAAGCATGTCATGCTTTGTAATTCATTTCTCATGATTGCTTTACAACTTCAGCTCTTTGATGGACTCAATAAAAATTATGGCTTTGGGCATTATCCAACTTTTATTCATTTGTTCAAATGGGCATGAGTTTCTTTTCCACCTTTCTACATTGCAAGCAGAAGATAAACTCTGCCAAGGCAATCTTAAAGTAAAAGTACGGGATTGGAAGACATGACATTGCTAAAAATAAAAATTTATAATAAAGTCATAGTAAATAGAGAGTGAGGCTTTTCATAAAGATAGAGAAAACAATGGAACACAATGGAGAATTAAGAATGAAGGCCCAGTTTTGTACTGCCCACCTGTAATTCCAGAAACTCAGGAGGCAGAGGCAGGAGGACCACAAGCTAGAGGTGAGAGGTAGCCTGCATAACTTAGCAAGATCCTGTCTTAAGAAAAACTTAAAAGGGGGCTGGAGGTGCAGCTCAGAGGTAGAGCACTTACAATGTATGCTTTAGGCCCTGAGTTCAGCGATTCCCCCCTCTCCCAGTACTGGAAAGAAAAGAAAGAAAAGAAAAAAGAAAGAAAAGAAAAGAAAAGAAAAGAAGGAAATATTTATTAAAATTATATAGCTTGTTTGGTTTGTTTTCATGATTATAATCGCTTTTTAGAATTTATGAAATTCTAACAATTAACAACCGGGGCTGGGATTTATTCAGTTGGTAGAGCGCTGAGCTGCAGTCTCTGAGGTCCTGAGTTCCATTCCCAGCACCGCAAAAATGGGAGAAGGACTTGGCAACCCACTCCCAAGGCAATTCCGAAAGTCAGCCATTGAAAACCCTATGAGGGTCCCTATGAGTCGGACACGACTAGACGGCACCTAACAACAACAACAACAACTACAACAATTAATCAGTAGATTTTCTGAGATCTATAACTAGAACTAGAACATTATTTTCATTTCCTTTTTTTTCTTTCAGTACTGAGAGTTTGAGCCCAGAGCCTTGCACATGCTAGGCAATTGCTCTACCACTAAGCTACAGCCCCAGGTACTTTTTTCTTATTTTCTGTTTTGAAACAGGGTCTAGATACGTTGAAAAGGCTTATTCTGATGGGGTGTATGCCTGTAATCTCAGCACTAGGGAGACTGAAGCAGGAAAATCAAATAGTTCAAAGCCAATGTGAGCTATATCTTGAGTTCCAGGCCATCCTTGGCTATACAGTAAGAATTTACCTAAAAAAAAAAAAAAAAAGCAAAAACACTTTTTACTTGCCATAAAAATTTATCATGCAAACCAGACTGGATTGAGTACTGGATAGGTTAATATTTTTGCACTCTTTTAAATTTATGTGTTTGAATCATTTGTTCTATATTTCTATTAGATAAATTGAACTGCATACGGAAATGAAGAAAGAAAACTACTTAGTCTACTGTGTGAACCCAAATTTGAACATCAATTCAGTAGGTTCATCCTAGGATTCTTTCCAACCATACTCAGCCCTCTGATACTGATAACTATGATTTCCTTCATCTTATCAAATTTTCTGCACTCTTTTTCTGCATTCCAGTACTATTTTAGGGCCTTGTAAAATTGGTATGCGAGAAGATCCTGGCAACCCACTTCCAAAAAACAATCAGCCATTGAAAATCCTAGGAATAGCAGAGAAGCACTAACAATACCTGTTATATGTAGGGTCGCTATGAGTTGGACACCAACTCGACAGCTCATAACAAGATTGATAATTCCAATCCATCCATCCCTTTGTCAAGGTACAAATGAATACTCTTTTTAATTTTTTATTATTTATTTATTTATTTATTTATTTATTTTTATTTATTTATTTGTGGTGCTTGGGGTTGAACCCAGGGCTTTGCGCTTGCATGCTTTGCAAATGCTGTACCACTGAGCTGCACCCCCAGCCAATTTTTTTTACTTTTTTGAGACATGATCTCTCCAAATTACTCAGACTGCCTCTGGTCTCAAACTTTCAATTCTCCTGTCTCCGCCTCCCAAGCTGCTGGGATTACAGGTGTGAGCCACTGTGCCTGGTGCAAATGAATACTCTTATACTATTTATTTTAGATCTTAGAAGAAAGATCCATAAATGATACGCTTATTGAATTTACCTACCCTTTTACATAGGTAGTATTCTATTCATTAATATTGTAACTTCCTGGCTATCTCATCTCATCTTTTTTTTCCTCCCGTAAATTCCAAAGTATTTTAAGATAGACAGACATTGTGATAAAATTAACAGAAATTCCAGACTGGACTTAATGAAACAGTTGACTCAATGATAACGGAAAAGTCTATATAAGCACAGAAGTCTATCACAAAGATTTTTCAAGGACTATAAATTGTGAATGTTGCTATTTGACTCTACAAAGCAATCTGTCAAGCTAGAAGCTTGACAGCTATGAAACATGTGTCCATAACGTTTCAAGAACAAAATGTTCTGCTTCAGCTCTTACCATAGTGAAGACAAGATGATTATCTCCACAACTGATGCCAGTTTTGTATGACTAATCATCAAACATTGCAGATTTCCCTTGCTTTAGATTATCACATCTTGATTATCATCAGCAATGTTTTCACAAGAGATCAAGGAGATGGGTGAGAATGCTGTCAAAGTGACTCAATTAAAATTATCAACACTTTAGTTAAGGTCCCTTTGGATGTGTTCCTAAGGCATTATATGGATGTTGGATAATAAATGATGAATACCAAAGGAGTTAAAATTTACATACAGATGACTTTTTAGACTAGAACATGAAATAAGTCAATAGAAGAGAGCAAAACATAAATAACTCCATTTAAGGCATTTCCATTTTAAATAGCTACGGCAAACGTTTAATAGATGAAGCATGAAGTCTTTCAGATTTCTCAATCGATTTGAATACATACCCAGAAAAAAATATCACTGTGAGAGAAGGCAAATCATTGTTGATATATGGGACATATTCTATTGTCTCAGAGACTCAATTATTACTGTGAAGCCATTTATGATTTATAACTATAGAATAAAAATATTCCCCAAATCCCTAAGCCCCTAAACCCAAACTGCATGACATCAAATTCCCACAATTTTGTGCTCTTTCCCCTTGTTGATATAGCTTTCATAAGGGGAACTCATCTCCGCTGAGAACCCTATTTATATGCTGTTGGTTTTATGGAAACATATAAGCCAGAAAAGTTTGTAATCATCTGATATATTCATAGTTTTCTAATGCATATCTAATTCCACTATATACTTTTCTCTGACGGCTAATTCCCTGTAAAAGAAGCATATTTGTTAAATATTTTATTAAAATATTTTCAGTGAGTTCTGGATACTAACATTTTCAGTGACCATTGATCTATGAAACAAACATAATTTAGCTTTGGCTATAGTTGATTACTGGTAGCAGAATGCCTTCTGTGGTATATTATGTAAGAACAATTGTATTCTTACAGCTTTTTCTGACTTGCAAATTGTCATGCATCTGGTGAAACAGTTTACCTAAGCCTAATGGTTTTGATTAATTTGGGCCCATAATAATTTTGGGCACTCAATTTCCTATCAGTCTGAACATTTCTTTGTTTATAATTTAAAATAATTTTGCATTCAGTCTTTAGTATTAAGCTTTAAACTTTTTTCTTGGGGGCTGGGACTACATATAATTCAGCTTTGTATTCTCAACACATAGTAGCTTCTAACACACACTAAACACAATCAATGTTGTAATCCAAATTACAAGCGTGATGCAGAAGATCTGTGCCATGGTCAGATCCTCTTTTACTGGAAGATGAGCCCCTTTTGCAATTGCCAAGTGAAGAGATCGCTAATGCCTGACCTTTTCTTCAGAGAATTCCTAAAAATATGAAATTCTGTGACACAAATTACATTCCAGTGAGTGATGATGGATAAGGTCACCCAAGATCACACTTGTACTTGGCTCCTTATTTTTCCATATCTTGCTTCCCTCATTCCTTTATAGATTCCTTTCTGAAGAGTAGTCCCTCAATAAGTTATACATAACTACATCAAGATTTCATGATTTTTATCACCATAATATTCACTGTCTCACAGCAGTACTCAACTGCATCTGGGCATATTTGTCTCTACTTCAAGGGCAGGGAATCCTCTGTGGCTATCGCCCAGTACTGCTACCTGGAAGTTGATACCTTGATCCATTGTTCTTTTACCTCTAGGAATGCTCTCTGAGAGCCTCTTCTCTTTCAACAAGAAATAGCCCATGTTTAGATTGGAGGGCTCTCTTAGCCTGCTTCCTGCCTGTAGAAAATTGACAGACAGCTCAGAGCTTACTTTTCATGAAGAACATTTTCAAGTATTAAAGAGTCTAAGCTGGTGGTGGTTTGGGAATCTCTCTTCTATAAAGGGACATTCAGATTTTTTTTTCTGAGATTTATCTTTCTAGTGTCTTTTTTTTGCTTTTTCCACCATACCACCTTGCCATCTAATCCTTTCTGATCTCAGAAGCTAAGTAGGGCTGGGCCTGATTAGTCCTTGGATGGGAGACCACCTGGGAATCCTGGGTGCTATAGGCTTGGGAGAAGGACTCAGCAGCCTGCAATAGTGCTGGGCATGTCATAGTGTTGGGTGGCATTTTGTCTGTTGTGCATAGGGTCACTATGAGTTGGACCCACATAAGATTGCTATGATATGGATCCAACTCAAAGGCACCTAAAAACAATAATTGTCCATTATTAGTATGGTAGGCTGCTGTGTGAGACAACACCTCTAAGAATCTTCTAAGCCTTTTTGTCTAAATAAAAGAGCCTATGAGAACTATATCAAATCATTCTGATCTTTTAACAAATCATTTTCTTACAAGGAAAGCCTTCATTTTAACTTGATTTTAATGTCATTTCTTTGAGAAACTGTTTTTATATTTTAAATATTTTATTTCTTTTTCTTTATACTGTGAATGATTGGTGTCAAAATGATACTACATCTTTAACTGTAGCCTAAATATGTTTAAAAGATGTTCCATTGCATAAAACACAATAAGGTAACTTTTTTCTTCCCAACGCATTTATTGAGCATATCAAGTGTGTGGAACTCTTGGGTGCATTTCAAAAATATCAAGGAAACAAAAGAGATGGCACTTCTCTCCATAGAGTTTAATAGGCTGAATAAAAAATGTTTCATAAAATTTCAAAAGACCAGTGAATTTAATTACTAAATAAGTGTAAGAGTTCTGAAGAAGCAAACACTTCCTAATTTTACCTTAAACAGGCAGGAAAGTGGCTACTTATATTACCTACTTGGATAAAAATTCATCTCTTTTCAACTAAGTTTTTCGTACCACATGCTTGGGTGTTCATATAAGACTTACTTTATGGGTAACTTATTTTATTTTCTTATGTGGTCATTAGTCTAGCATTTCTTTGCTTATTGTTTCTTGATGTCAGTTTTATTGATGAGAGTTGTTAAGTTTGCATGAGGTAAGAACAGTATGAGATATAATCACAAAATATGGTGAATGTTTAAGGGGCTTCTAGAAATACTTCAGAAAGTGCCAAGAATGAAGGATAATGTGTTTGGAGTGAGGTGGCATAGTTTGAAAGGAGTTCATGGCAATATGTCCCTTTTGTTGTTGTTGTTATACTATTAGATACCAATTTCTGTCATTTATTGTTGTATAAAGAACTACCCACAAAATGTTATGTCTTAAAACAATTATTATTTATTTTTGATCTAATGAGTTAGCCATTTAGGCAGGATTTATTCATTAGGATAGTGTCATCTGCCTCTCATATTTGTCTATATTTTCCAAATGGCCTAACCTGTAGTTCCAGCACTTTGTCTGCCAGCTGGCTTTTCTTTCCATATGGTCTTTCAGCCTTAAGGAATCTAAATTTTCTCACGTGGAAGTTGCGCATTTTAAGAGGGTGAAATGTAAGTCAATTAACATATAGACTTGAAAATCACAAAACTTTGTTCGCTGTATCAAATATGTCATTGTATGTCACAAGGCCAGGCCAGAATTGGTGGTGGTGGTGGTAGATGCCAGCAAATTGAGTCTGACTCATAACAACTCTATGTACAACAGAATGAAACACTTCCCAACATTGTGCCATACCAGGCACTATGTCAGTATTTCTCTGCTATCCACAGAGTTTTCAATGATGTAATGTTTTTTGGGAGTGGGCTGCCAGGTCCTTCTCCCAAGCCTACAGCATCCAATATTCCCTAGTGGTCTCTGATCCAAGTACTACCCAGGCCCAACCCTGCTTAGCTTCTGAGATCTGATGAGATCAGACACCAGAGTGGTATGGAGGTACACAGCCCAGAATTAAGGATGAAAAAACTGCCTGTACTCTTGGTAGGAGGAGCAGAAAGGACACATTAGAAAAATACAGTGTTACAGGAATGAGAGGGATTATTTCAGTCTTCTTTGCAAATAATGTCCTATAGTGGAAGAATTCAATGAATGGATTAAGCCATTCTATCTATATTAGTGTTTGATTCCTGTTAACCTAAAGCAATCATTTTAAAATGCCAGAATTTACAATTTGTAAGATTTCAGTCATCAAATAAATGAATGAAACTTCAGTAATAAAGATAGCTTTATGTCTTAGTACAAAATTATTGGAGAATAATAAATAAATGATGTGCAAATAAATTAAATTCAGAACACAATCCAGTATGTAAATATTTAATATTGTTTATATTCATGATAAGTAATTTTCTTTTCACAGATATAATTTTATCTTTTCCTTAATTTGTTATAAATAGCCTTTAACAATTATGCACCTGCATACCTCCAAGTACCCATTTTATTTGAGCTTTTAAACTGTATTTTCCAACTTTAAGAATTAATAAAATGGAAAATATCCTATATCATTTAAGAGTTAATTATTTAGGTAGTTGAAATCGTGCAAAAAATTATTTTTGTCGGTATAATTGTTGTTGTTATGTGCCATCAAGTCAGGTTCTATTCAGCAACCCTCACGGGATTTTCAATGGCTGATTATTTCAGGATTGTTTTGGGGAGTGGACTGCCACATCTTTCTTCTACTGTATAATTAAGTCCATAAAATATTTTAATATAACCTGCTAAAAATATTTTGAGAGCTAGATTCTAAACTTATATTATTATTTTAGACAAATTACTTTCATAATACCAACTGGTTTTTTTTACTATGTAAAAGTCTAAATTGGCTATTGAGACATTTTTCTGCCATTAAAAATTATGTTGAAAATCATTTGTTTTTATTATGAGGTTTCTTATGATTTTTCCCAGAAACTGTCCATACAATTATCTATTTTACATTTTACCAAATCCAAAGATAGGCTAGATTATCACATATATAAATGTTCATAAGGAAAGAAACATCTTAAAATCATTTATGTCTTATAAAATGATTTGCTGTTTAGATAGGTTTCCTTTCACTTTTATTATTAGCATTGTAGCATAAAGTTATTTTT
>VMDO01019748.1:0-38972 GCA_007922755.1 Pedetes capensis
TTAGTACCTGGATGGGAGACCGCCTGGGAACACCAGAAGCTGTAGGCTTGGGAGAAGGACCTGGCAACCCCCTCCCAAAAATCAATCTGCCATTGAAAACCCTATGAACAGCAGAGAAGCACTGACAATAGTGTTTCCCCTGTTGTACAGAGGGTCGCTATGAGTCAGATACCGACTCGACGGCACCTAACAACAACAAGTAGACATAAAACTAATAACAACCTGACAGACTTACAAATAGCTCTTAATTCATACCAAAAATCAGGAAAGACCCTAGTAGAACCATCAAGGCAAAATAAATGTTTCATTGGAACCCCAAGGTCCTGGACCTTCATAGGCCTTACTACTTCCCTGATCCTCATGTTGTTCCATGGTCCTCTCCAAAGACTCCTCGAGATGGTTTTATGTTTTAAAGGGCAGTTTCTGAAGGGGGTAATGCTTTATAAAAGATGTAAATTATATTGGCAGTATTTCAAGTATTTCACACTGCTTGGTGAGATTCTGCATTAAACTGTTCCAGTCTCAGTATAACAATGGAGAAACTATAAATTAGCCTTTCCTCTACAACAGTGAAACTAATTTGATTTAAAGGTGGTTAAGATTGATCATTTAACCCTGAAGTGACATGGAAATGCTACCTTTTGGTGAATGGCAAACATTCTTCATGAACGTTTCTTTCCAAAACCAGAACATTAAAATTATTTCCTTCTATCATTTGCCTCTCTTGCCCTTGATATATTCTTTTCTCTGTAATTTCATCCTGATATTAATACTTGACCTCAAATCTCTATTTTTGTTACCTTTATAAGTTTTCCTAAATCTATTGTATAACCTTGTGAAATTATATTAGAAGACAACAGACATTCTCACTGATAAAATGAGAGCCCAAAGACTTACACAAATACTACTTCCAAAATTCTGACTTTTCTTACTGTAGCACTTGTCTTGGTTTACTCTCAATAAATTTAGAAGTCTTTTAAACAATGAATTAATGGAGTGCTGCTCTGCTCTTTCAGAGGCCCTCGGTTTGATTGCTAGCACCACAAAAACAGGAGAAGGACATGACAGCCCACTCCTGAAACAATCAGCCATCAAAAACCCTATGAGGTTCGCTATGACTTGGACAAGACTACATGGCATCTAACAACAACAATATTTTCTACCCATTTGAGAAATACTTCATTCTTGATAAACCATTAAGTTTTTTCAACTACTATTACTAAAAACATAACATCCTGCTTTTTAAAAGAAATATTCTTTAAGCAGGCTTGAGTACATTTCTGCATAATTCATTCTACATAATTCAATTTAACAGTATTTTATTATTTCAAGTATTTTCAATGTGTTCCAGAATAAATTGTTGTTGTTGTTGCTGCTGCTGTTGTTGTTGTTGTTGTTGTTGTTGTTGTTGTTGTTGTTAGGTGCCATTAAGTAGGGTCTGACTCATAGCCACCCTCACAGGGTTTTCAATGGCTGATTATTTCAGGATTGTGTTCGGGAGTGGGTTGCTGGGTCCTTCTTCCATTTTTGCTGTGCTAGAAATCAAACTCCTGGCCTCAGAGCATGCAGAGCAGTACTCTACCAACTGAGCTAAACGTGAGCGCTTTGAAAATTAGAAATAAGAAAGATAACAAGGTGAGTGTTATATTTTTTCCTTTATTATTTTGGCAAGATTATAATCACAAATATTTATGACTAATAAGCACTTTATTTACCAAAGTCATAATAAAATATGTGATCTCTATAGGTAAATTCACAATTTCAATAAAGATTTCCCTGTTTAGAGGAAAGAGAAAATTTGTCATTATAGTAATCTGTAAATATATTTTAAAAACTATATTATATTTAGACAAAAATTTTTTAAACTACCCTTTTATTACATTGTCCTTATTGAATTGTCTTTGCTGAATAATACAGGAAATTCTGGAAAGAATAAATTTTTAATAGAAAAGATAAATAATCAGTTCATCTAACAGGACTTTTTTAACTTCTAGCCTAAAACCTCGTAGCATTACTATTTGTAGCAATGTTAAACTGTTATATCACAACAGTTTCCCATCCCTAGTCAAGCTCCCCATGTTGCTACCTTTTCTGCTTACCCCTCATTGTCCTCTTAAACTAAATTCCAGAATCTCAATGAATCTAATCTTGTCCTTCTAGCTATAGGACACTATTAAAGCCCTGTTCAGATGGTATTCTCCCTTGCTGCCATGAGCAATAAGCTCAGCTAGGTTTTATCCACAGTTGCTGGTGATATTTGGAGAGCTGACTTTCAACATAATCCTAATTGAAAGAATTTCTTCCCCTCTACAACCCTTACTCCAAAATACAAATATTTCTAAATTAAGCCCAACTTGGGACCTATAATTTTAAGTTGGTTAGAAAACATACTTGTTTTTTGGAATCTTCTTTGAGAAACACTAAATAAGTACAAATTATTGCCTTAAAATTTTGTAATGTTTACCTGAACAATATGCAGTTAAAAGTTCACAAAAGAAGAGATAAGGTTCCTCATGTTACAAAAGTACAAATAGAATTTTTTTCATTTTTTGCCAAACTGTTTTAAAGGTTTAGAATTTATGACATTTAACAAAATGAAAAACATCAGAAAAAGCATTCACTACCATGTTCAATGGTAGCTCAGTGGGTAGAGCACCACTCCACACTCTCTGAAGACCCAGGTTCAATCTCTATCACTGCATTAACTGGGAAAGACATGGCAATCCACTCCCAAAATAATCCTGAAACAATCAGCCATTGAAAACCCCAGGAGGGCCAGGCTCAGTAGCACATGCCTGCAATCTCAGCAACTCAGGAGGCAGAGGAGGATCACAAGTTCAAGACCAGAGTCAGTCTGCATAATTTAGTGACATCCTGTCTTAAAAAGTAAAAAAAAAAAAAAAAATGGTAGCTGGGTGCAGTGGTGCCCACCTGTAATCACAGCGACTTGGGAGGCCGAGGCAGGAGGATCACAAATTCGAGACCAAAGGTAGTCTGCCTAATTTAGCACCCTGTCTCAAAAAAAAAAAAAAAAAAAAAAAAAAAAAAAGAAAGAAAAGAAAAAAGAAAAAAAGTAAAAATATGGGTTGAGAGTGCAGCTCAGTGGTACAGCACTTGCAAAGCATGAAAAAAAGAAAAAAGAAAAGGAAAGAAAAGAAAAAAGAAAGAAAAAGAAAACCCCAAGAGAGTTGCTATAAATCGTACCCAACTCGATGGCACCTAACAAAAACAACAACACTATGTTCAAAGAAGTTGGAAAGACCAACATGTATGAATTGTTCATTTTCTTTTTAGAGCAAAGAAACATATATTGCAACTTTTTATTGGAAATTTTTAATGTACAACTTAATGTGATTCATTCTGACATGTATTTCATCGTGACATTTCCATATATGCATTTTGTTGTACATTACACAGATAAGTTCCCCCTTACCCTCTTGTGCCCTTCCTCCCCCTGTCCCACCCTCCTACCAAAGACCTCTCTTCCATTTGCTTGTCTTTTTGTGGTAATATTTTTCTATATAACCTTGGATCCCAATTATGTTTAAGATCGAAACTTTTTCTGTAGTGAACTTTCTTTTTACATTGCCAGTACTATTACATGAATTTTCTAGTCCATCTATATTAATACCATTCTTCTGTATTTTGGTGTTATTATAATTATTTCCAGGACTATTAAAGTTGGGGGCTGGGATTTAGCTCAATGGATAGAGCGCTGCACTGCAGTCTCTGAGGCCCCGAGTTCAATTCCCAGTACCGCAAAAATGGGAGAAGGGCCTGGCAATCCACTCCCAAGGCAATCCCGAAGCACTCAGCCATTGAAAAACCCTATGAGGGTCGCTATGAGTCGGATACCGACTCGACGGCACTTAACAACAACAACAATTAAAGTTGGGTTGTTCACCCTGAGGTCACCTCCTGCCCCATTCCTCATTCATCCTTGTTCCTCCTCTCCCTCGTCTTCTCTCCCAGGATTTCCTCCTCTTACTATATCCCTCCCTCCTTCTTTTGTGTTTCCCAAATTGTCCCTTCTCGTCTAAGTCAACTTTAGCTTTTTTTTTATTATGTTCCAACCTCCACATAGGATTTTTTTCTTCTTGTAATTTTGATTCAGCTCCCACATATGAGTGAGAACACATGGTATTTCTTTTTCTGAGCTTGTGTCCATTCACTTAAAATAATTTTCTCCAATTCCATCCATTTTGCTGCAAATGGCATTATTTCATTTTTTTTAAATTGCTGAGTAGTATTCCATTGTGCAACTTTAGAAGAGTGCTGTGATTAAAGTGCTTGGGGTTAGACTTCTTGAAATATAGATAAAGGTCTACATTTATAACTCATTCCACTGGACTGTTCCATATGCCCACAGTGTTATCACCCCATAGAACATGGCATCCCCTGATTGGTCAGACTAAGCTATATAAGAACAGTGCACACGACACTCAGTCCATTCCACCCATGCACTGAACCTCATACACTACAGTTCTGTGTAGGGATGTGGGCCAGAGAGGCAGAGAAGAAATAGGAGTGGGCCAGGCTCAGGGCCCATCTAGCCAGCTTGGAGGATTAAGCTACATCTCCAAGTCCCGGTGACCTCTACCCTACATCCTGGGACTTTGGGGCGGCGAGCTCACCAAGATGGCTCTGGTGTCCAACTGCCCTCCCCAGACCCCTCGACACCTGATTAGCCACTTTCTAATTACCCAAAGGCTCACATTTGGCCAGTTAAGGAACATCCCCTGATTGGTTCTTTTTTCAATACATCTCCCACCTGGGCCAATCACCCCATAGAACATGGCATCCTCTGATTGGTCAGACTAAGCTATATAAGGACAGTGCACAGGGCACTCAGTCCATTCCACCCACGTAGAGCAAGAGAGCAATAAAGAGCTCTTATAGAACAACAGTGGGAGTCAGCAATGTCCTTTGAAGCCAGAAGCAAGGAGCTGCCCTGAGCATAAATCTCTGAGCCTGCCTTTCTCAAGGCTTCTCAGAGTAGCTGTGGGCATAAGTCTCCTTTCCAGGCGGTGCAGCTCTCCAACAGCCCTCACTAGCCAGCGGGTCTTTAGTGGCTGGGTCCTGCTCGTGACCAGAGGCCTATGGCTGGAGGGAGACCAGCAGCGGGTGAAGCCCCAAAGTTCTGTTTCATAACAATCACATAGCCAAAGTTATGGTTTTTATTTTGAAAGTCTCTGTTTCTTAAGCATTTGACTAGTGCCTTCTACATATAAAGTCAGCAGGAAATATTTTGCTGAGGTCAGTTAAATGAAAGAGATAAAGGACAGCAGTCTAGGACAGTAAAGTTCTGGAGACATGTGC
This sequence comes from Pedetes capensis, assembly GCA_007922755.1. Classification (NCBI taxonomy): domain Eukaryota; kingdom Metazoa; phylum Chordata; class Mammalia; order Rodentia; family Pedetidae; genus Pedetes; species Pedetes capensis. The sequence goes on from VMDO01019748.1 coordinate 5,320, forward strand.
AAATAGAAAAAACAAATGGAGAAAAGCTCTTAGGAGTTATGGGTTTCCACTAAAAGATAAAGGACACATGGAAACACATACAATGTTAGGTTTAGTTAAGCCAAAATAGGAAGGTGAGGGGGTACAATCTTGTATGTCCTTATCAAACTTGGTTCTTAAAGACACATACACAGTCATGATATTATTACTAATTCATTTACTTGTTGATTTGTAAGATTTTATAAGGTTGACATTAGTCTGCTTTGAAATTAGTTATATATATTGATGCTCAACTACACTTTATTTTTTTTAATGACCATTCTTAGAATGCTCTATTGTTATGGTTTGGATAAATTCTCCCAAAGGACAGTATATTAAAAGTTTGGTGTCCAGCCCATGGGCTATGGGAAGTAGTGGAGCTTTTAAGGGATGTGCCTTTGAAGCAGATATTGGGACTCCTGGCCATTTCTTTTCACCTTTCCTTTCCTCACCACAGCCACCTTCTCCTCCTCCGCCACATCCTCCTCCTCCTCCTCCTCCTTCTTCTTCTTCCCCTTCCTCTTCATTTTTCCTTTCTCTTCTCCTCCTCTTCCTCCACCTTCTTCTTCTTCTTCTTCTTCTTCTTCTTCTTCTTCTTCTTCTTCTTCTTCTCCTTCTCCTCCTCCTCCTTCCTTCCTTCCATCTTTCCTTTATTTTTTCTTTCTTTCTTTCTTTCTTTCTTTCTTTTTCTTTTTCTTTTTCCTTCTTCTATCTCCTCCTGCTCCTCTTCCTCCTCCCTCTCCCTTCTTCCCTCTCTCTCCCACCTGTGTTAAAATGAAAAGATCCTCTGCCAGGTATTCCCACCATGATGTTCTATCTCACCACAGACCCAAAAGCAACAGAGCCAAGTGGTCATAAGCCAAAGCCCCTGAAAGTGTGAGCCAAAATAAATCTTTTCTCCTTATAAGTTGATTTACCTCAGACAGTTTTTTAAAGTAATGCAAAGCTAACATGTCTGTTGAATGCTTGTTTTTCGATTTGCCCTTATGCTTCATTCCAGAAACAAGTACCTTTTTTCAAGTAAGATTCATCTTAAGCTCATGAGTGCATGCACATGTGCCTCACCCTATTTTTAAATAAGTAGATTTGTTTGTAACTAAGTCTTATTTTTAATTTAAAAATTATGTAGAATCATTCAAATTCCCTGATACGTATTTGGAGAAGTGTGCATGTTTTCAGATATGTAGGTAAATATTGATGGAGTAGCAAGTTTGAAAGAAATTTCATTGTATAAAGTTCATAGATAACAAAGGTCTATCCATTTGAAAAGTACTTAACAGATTTCTGGGAGGCAGTACTGATGAGTATTTCAGAGTTTTCTTTATATTTGCCTGGAGACAGCATCAGTCTTGGCCTCATGTCTTTTTTGGGTCCACAAACCCATGGTATTAAAAACTCTAGATCTTATCTACCTTTAGAGTAAATATGATTTGAAAAATTAAATAATGAAAAAATATGTTAAGTAACTTTTTTAATGCCTAAGAATGTTTGATTTTATAAAAAGAATACAATATGATCAATTTTTTGTTTTCTATGCTTTCACTTTTTTAGAGGGGTCCACATATAGTAATTTTTTTTCTTTCATAGAGCTATTAAAGGAAGGAGAAATAGGATCAAGAGGAAATGTAATAATATATTTTGTTGTTGTTAGGTGCCATCGAGTCGTTGTCCAACTCATAGTGACCCTATATACAACACGCACACAGTATTGCTAGTGTTAGGGCTTCTCTGCTATTCATAGGGTTTTCAATGGCTGATTGTTTTGGGGAGTGGGTTGCTGGGTCCATCTCCCAAGCCTACAGTAGCTGGTGTTCCCAGGTGGTCTCCCATCCAAGTACTAACCAGGCCTGACCCTGCATAGCTTCTGAGATCTGATGGGATTGGATGCCACCATTGTACAGCTGCAGGGAGTAATAATACATAGAATATGCTAAATGTCTAATATCGCCATTGCATATCACAAGTTCTTAACACATGAAAATAAGTTATAAAAGTTCATTCTTGTAATGTACCTACCAATATCTGCCTATTTTCTTGTTTAATCCTCCAATGTGGTTGTCCTTATCTTCATTTTACAGGCAAGGAACTGAAGCACAGAGAAAGTATGCAAGTTGCCTTAGGACAAGCAGCAGGTAAATGACAGAGAGGGCTTTAAATTCAGCAGTTTGGCTAAAGTCTGGGCCCTCAAGACTGCTGTTTTAGTTGAGGTCATTAATAAAATTTCTTAGAGTAAGTATCTTTAAGTATCAATTACAAATTTAAAATGGAGTGAGAAAATTTGGAGAGAAAAAAGCCAAGATATGCCATATAAGCATATGTAATTTTCCTTCTTTGCCATGTATTTGGTTTTTTTTTTTTTAAATAAACAAGCTACATCACATTAGGTCTTAAATATTTGACACTTGTGTTGACACCTAAATTTGAACCCTGACTAGTGAGTACTTGTTATTGCATCAATCTGAGGTTTATTCCTTCATATGTAAAACAACTTACCTGGTAGAGATACTATGGTTGCTATAGTGGCAGTAACAGGAGTTGTCACAGTCTTCCCATTGATACTGTATTCTTCTTTATGCCCATTTCAAGAAGGGGAAGATCAGTGGCACATTGGAAGTTACTGGAGTGATCCAATGGCCTTGGAATATGGGGCAATCAATATATAGATTGAAGAGACAGGCACAAAGGAAGAACAGGCACAAAGGCCATGGGGCCAGGGGAATAATTAGAATGATAGCTTGTAGAAGTAGATAACCTCAACTGAAGAAAGCCAGGGAATGTTGTGGCAGAGGAGGGTGGAGAGGTGGGATAAGACTAAGTCACAGGGGATTGTTAGCCACTTGAAGGAGTTTTCTCTTTATCCTAAGGACAGCAAAAGGCTTTGGAAGATTTTTATGCAAGAGGGTATGTGAGCAGATATATCAGGTTATTACTTAACTGCAGTGTGGAAAACATACAAGGAAAAAGTTGATATCAAACAATGAGTTAGGAGCTTTCTGCTGTTGTCTAGGCAAGAGATGTTATCTGGGTCTAGAAAGGTGCTGTGGGTAGTGAAAGTAATGCTTTGGGGAACTCCTCACACTAGTTAATAAATTACTACAGTAGGAAGTGAATTCCATAATAAACATTGTGTTTTTTTTTTTTCTCATCGAAGCCTCATTTCTACCTAAATCAATTATCTGCAGTTGTTATCACCCCTAGAAGTTCTTTTCTCAAGCAATATACTTGTCCGCTTTTCCAAGGCTCTGTATTTCACTGGTCTTAAGAAAAATCAAAGAACTCTCATAAAGAAAAGTCTTTGAAAGAGAGATTAAAGCCATAAATTACAGAAGGAACAATGAAGAGAAGTGTCCAACTGTACTCATTACCATGTAAACAGCTAGAGGCATTTTGTAGAACAAGTCAAATGTATTTTTAACGATTTGACCTATTTTTAAAGTCAACTAGAAATTTTATTTGTTGTATAAACATTTAGTGAATTTACTGAGTCCCTGTTTTGTGCAAATTTCTATTTGTGACACCGTAAGGGCCCATTTAGATTTTGTAGTATACTCTTGCAGTACACAACACAACAAAAGACCATTCTGCTTAGTCTATAAAAGACTTATTTTGAATCACAGCAGATGTGTGTTATAATCCCAGCCATTATGTACTATTTTCTAAATTGCAATTTCTCTATCTATAAATGAGGATAATGATGCTCATTTTGAATTGTGAAAAGTGGAGTAAGCACTGTATATTAAATTATCTAGTGTAGTGCCTAACATGATGGGAATTAGCCATAAGTAATTGACAGGCAGAGAGAAAACACATATTCTCTATATTACCTGTAGATTCTCTATAGTAAGTAATGTGGCACATTACTGGTTACAGGAATTGAAAGAAATATTCCATAAAGGAGAGGGAAACACGGTGGGTAGTATTTCTAGGAATATGTTTCTCAACCTGACATTTCTTCCTTGCTTAGAAAGAAATAATAGTGAAAACACACATGTTTAACATTTCCAGCTAATTTACAAGTTACAATCTCTATTAGAGTTAGACTACTCTCACCTGTGGAAGCTCTTTAATGTAAGGGCTTTCAGTGTAAAATAGTTGAAGGAGAGAGTCAAAAAAAGTTTTCAATAGTAGTAAGGATTCACAGAATTACATGCTCTCTTTAAAAGTGTGATGTAGCTGTTACAGATTTTCCTCACATGCAGAGTCAAGATTCGATGCCTGAAAGAAAGGGCAATGATGATTCAAAACCACTGTGTTAATTTACTCCTGACCAATTATAATTATTATCATATTGAAGTTGTTTACATTGTAGCTGTCATCCACATGCATTAGCACCAGGTTAATGTGCAAACCATGAACCAAATGATAGCTTGCATAAATCTCTACTGTTGTCAGACAGCAAAGTCCATTGCCCTAGCCTTACTTCCTGGGAATAACCTTTGATCTTTAGATCAACAGTAAAAATAATTACTGACTTTAGCCAAACCAGGATTAGTCATTTTGGTTCTTGTGGGGCTGCACAGCTGGAGACAGATGTGCAGGTCTCTGCACAGATCCTAGAGGATCATCCCTGCACGTTTATATCATGCTTGTCATTCGTTTATCAGAGGCCAAATGTTTTTCTTTCTAAATGTGTGTAAAACATTCTCAGAATTTCAAACAATAACAAATCAGGGCTGAACGTGGCTGAGATGCAAAAAAGGAAATATCCCATCTGTCTAAATCAAACAGTGTATTATCAGAACATGAGAGCTAAAAACTATACACACAGAGAGACATATTAATGTAAATTTTCAATAATTTGTCCAAAAAAGAGTAATATTCAGAGAATATGCAAAAGTTTCATCAAGAGGAAAATGAAGACTACTAGTGCTATGGGAAATTGAAAATATTTTGGAAAGTATATTAGTTCATACAGTCAAATCTTTTGTTGTGTTTAGGGTACTTTACATTTGTGAGTTAATATTATTGTTACTTGTAGGAAAAATAACCCATATCAATTCAATATCTCATGTGAAATTTTGTATTTATGGTTCATGATAATAAATGTCATTTGTTTAAGGGATATTCATTTACTCAATAAATATTATTTAGAATAGTTAGTCGTAGGTACAGGATTAGTATTAAGGTCTAAGTATTGAGGGTACAACTTTAACAAGGTGACTCTTCAGGTATAGACTTTCGTCTATACTACTGAGAAATGGTAGACAAATTAATAAAGAAACAATCCTGAAACAATTAGCCATTGAAAACCCTGTGAGTAGCAGAGAAGCACTGACATAGTGCCGGACATGGCACAGTGTTGGGGAATGTTTTGTTCTGTTGTACACTGAGTTGGACTTGACTCAATGGCACCTAAAAACAAGAAGTCAGCTTGTATTTTCCAATATTAGATAAGTACAGTTGTGTGTGTGTGTGTGTAGATAGATATAGATGTGGGGTGTGTGTGTGTGTGTAGGTCTACAGCTGTATCACCACTGCATCTCATCTCCTCAGATCTCAGAAGCTAAGCAGGGTCGGGCCTGGTTAGAACTTGGATGGGAGACTGCCTGGGAATAGTAAGGGTTGTAGGCTTGCGAGAAGGACTTGGCAGCCCACATCCAAAACACACAGCCATCGAAACCCTATGAATAGCAGAGAAGGACTGACAATAGCACTAAGCATGGCACAGCAATGGGTAGTATTTCATTCTATTGTATGTAGGGTCACTATGAGTCTGACTGGGCTCCACGGCACCTAACAACAGAAATGTACGTATGTATTTTTTCTTTTCTTTAAGGTAGATTTAGCTCCCACATATGAATGAGGACATGTGGTATTTCTCTTTTTGAGTCTGGGTTATTTCAGTTACATCCATTTTGCTGCAAATGACAATTTCATTCTTCTTTACTGCTGAATATCATTCTATTGTGTATATACACCACATTTTCTAAATCCAATCACCTTTAATGGACATGTGGGCTGATTCCATACCACTGCAATTGTGAAGAGTGCTACAATAAACATGGTAGTGCAGGTGTCCCTGTGGTATGATGACTTGTCTTCCTTTGGCTATATTCCTAGAAGTAGTATATCTGGATCATATGGTAGCTCTATTTTTAGTTATCTGAGAGACCTCCATAGTGATTTGCATAGTGGCTTAACTAATTTACGGTCCCATAAGCAATGTAAAAGGGCTTCTTTCCCCCCACATCCTTGCCAGCATTTTTTGCTTGCTTTATGATATTGGCCATTCTGACTGGGGTGAGATGGAGTCTTAGGGTTGCTTTGATTTGCCTTTCCCTGATGGTTAGGGATCTGAGGGAGAGGAGACTAGTGGGAGGGAATGGACTGATGATGGGGATGGTGGAAAGGGCAGGAGGAACTACTTAGGGGGAAAGAGGGAGAGAATAAGTGCAAAATATGGGATGGTACTCTATGACAATCCAAAAAGAGGAGGAAAATCATGCTATAACTCAAATGTGTACAATTGTCACTACGTGTTAGTCAAAATCTTTTCCTTTTTTTGGGTAAAATTTTTAAGGAGATGGGAGTGTAAACAATCCTGATCTGATCATTGCACAGTGGATATATGAACTGAATTATCACTCTGTATCCCATCTATATGTGTGCGATTAAAACACACACACACACACACACACACACACACACACACATATCAGAAAGTGCCTCACAAGGAGAAGCAACAAGTGCAAAGATCTCAGGTGGGAATGAGCTTGACAGCTTCCAGGAAGACAGAGAAAACCACTTGCAGGGAGCTTGGCAGGCACCGGCTTTCACCAGGACTTGTAGACATTAGCAAGCAGTTCCATTTTGTTGCAAACATATTTTATGTTTCTTTCTAAGCATATTTTGAAACTTTTCCCATAAGAAGCCTTGATCATAGAAATGCTAAAACTCTCTGATAATTTAACAAATAGGAAAAATCAGGCCTGCTTCATCATTTTTTGAAAAATCACTGAACAGACTATTCTTGTTTCAAAAAAGAAGTATGTAATTCAACCAAATTATTTTTTGCCTATCTCCTTAGGCTATTGTTAAACAAATGACAAAAAGAGAAATTTCAGGTTTGATTTCACAACTGACAAAATGCCTCCTGGGACTGACTTTTACGTTGTATTGAGTTTGGCTCCTGGATGGTCTGAGTTCATAGAACTGATTTTACTCAGATATCACACTGCCACAGAGTAAATATGTTTACAGCATTGCAGGAAACCTGTTGTTTTTATTCCATTTGCCCACCAGAGTTTACTCCATTCCTGCTCACTTGAGAAATGACATCCAGAGGTTATAGTTCACTTGAAACTAGTTCATGATTAACATATTTTTTAAGCCTGAGAAATAAATTCCCAAAGAAATTATCAGTATTCTACTAAGGAGTTCATTCAATGATAGTGTCTTATCTTCTTAAAATCAGTCATTTTTTTCTGATTAAAATCTGTTTCATGATTTATGAAAGCAACTAGAAAGATCCATAGAAAATCCTGTATTAATCCTACCATCCAGAGATAGCCATAGTTAGTATTTTCATTCCACCTTCCAAATAGTAAGCCTTTTTAAAAAACTATTCTTATATCACCTGGTTTTTTTCTTAGCTTAATTTATCATATATAGAGCTTTCTATTCTTCTAAGACATGAAGTTATAAGCTATGGTTGAACCATGATTTATTTATACAACTAATACCCTACTCATTTAATAAAAAGACTTACAAACCTCTTGGTACATATATGTTGGGCCACATTAGGCAAAATTTAAAGTTTCAGTGAGAACAATCGCCTTGGTTAGTAGGAGCCAAAGGAATCTACTAATGCTAATAGGTATTTCCTTTCTTTTAAAGCTTGAATAATTTAATTTGGCAATCAACCTGATTGTTTTTATTTGCTTGCTTATTCTAAGAAGACCTTTTATGTACAACCAGTTGTTGAAATGAAATATAAGTTAAGCCAAAACATTTTTGGTTTCATTGTTTTGTTAGGTTTTGTCTTATCTTTTGGTTTAATTTAGTTGGGTTTGGTTTTGATTTTCTTCTTTAATTGCTGTTTAGATCAGACATTGAGCTGCTGATATACACAACAGTTGGATGATATATCTCAAGTTCTTCTTCATCTTTTTCATCTCTCCAGCATGTTAAGAGTACTAGAACATTTGGATTTAAAAATGACTGAGCACTAGAACATTTGGATTTAAAAATGACTGAGCAGGACTGGAGATTTAGCTCATTTCATAGAGTGCTTGTTTAGCAAGGATTGAGGCGCTGGGTTCAATCCCTAGCACTGAAAAAAAAAATGCCTGAGCAAATTTACAAGAAGAATAATGGTAACCATCTTATCTTGAGGAAATCTGAGCAGAACGCTCACGGAGAGGCCAGGAATTATACATTCAGTCTTCACTGATGATAACCATTATAGATCACCAAGTAAATACTCTCCTCAGAATCTTGAATGTCATAGCTACACGTGCAAACACAATGTTAGCTGATTATTTCATTAGATTTGAGAATATTAAGGAAGTATAAGTTCATATATTAAACATGAATTATTTTCATTTTTAAATGGATCCGGATACAGAAATTTTTAAATTATTGTTTCATTAAAAGATTCTCAAACAAAGCCAGCTGTGATAGCACAAGCCTATAATCCCAGCACATAGGAGGTAAAGGCAGCAAAATCCTGAGTGCAAGGCTTGTCTGGGCTACAAAGTAAGACCCTGTCTCAAAAAAAGAAGGAGGGAGAGAAACTAAGTAGACCATTAAAACACCTTCACTTAATTTCATCTTAAGCACAGATAACAGGCAGGATCATAAGAAGGAAATTCTGACCAGTTTGACACTCTTTCGGGCTATAAATCTTTAGTTTCAAGAACAAGTAGTAAGGGCTTCCCTTATATTGTAACTGCTAGTAATTTCTAAATTACAAAGTTCTTCGATTTTCTGCTCAGACCTTACTCATAGAACTTCCTCCACATGATCATAGAGTGTAGAGGTGGGTTCCAGACATATTCTTGCTGTAGAACTTCTCTTGTCTTATAACCAACGTTTATTTTTCCTTTGCACTTGATGCCAACCTGGGCCTATAAGATCTCCTTCTTTAGGAATTTGTGATTCCTGTCTCCATCTGGGTGAATTTCTTTAAGGCAATGGAACTTAACTGAGAGTGATTTTGTCTCCAGGAGTGTATTTGGCAACATATGGAGTTATTTTTATTGTCACTACTGAGGAGAAATAGCATTGATACCTAGTGAGTAGAGGCCAGAGATACCACTAAATATCCTACAATGCTCAAGTCAGTACTCACAATAAATAATTATTCAATCCAACTCTTGTTAGCTTCAGGGTTGGGAAACTTTGATGTAAAATAAGAAATGTTAAGTCTAGGAGACTAGAGATCCCTGTTCTGCTCTGGGGACTGTAGAGGGACAGAAGGTAGTCCACAAAGAAATAAAAGAAAGAAAGAATTTCTCAAGAGAAGTACAGACAGGAAAGCTAATAGCATCCTAGTTCTAAGTTCCTCAGTCTGGCTCCTTTCCTACGTCTGGCTCCATGAAGCACTCCATAATATTCTTAATATTAATTCCTACTTAGAGTAGGCTCCCATTACTTGATCTTAAATCTGTGCTTTAAAGTATTTGAAGAAAATTTGCTTTGCTTGTAAGAATGTAAGTGGAAGAATACTGTTTAATGCACAAACACCCCAAAAATGGAAAAAGGAAAAATCTCACCTCAAGTGCAAAGCTATCTACATGGGGAAGCAGGAGGAATAATTAAACTGTTAGTAAGAAAATATTAAACATGGGAAAATGGGGTTAAAACATGTGAACTTGCAGGTAAGGAAATAGAAGTAAATTAAAATAATGATATAGAATGAAAAATGTTCTCCTTTATTTTATCCAGTTAATTTAATTGTCTGAGCCTGAAGTACCTCACATGCAAAACTATGGTTATAAAATTTACATATCAGATTCTTTCATTTGAAATGAATGAAAACCCTTATTTTATTAAACATTTATGGTACAAGGCTGCCATGTCCCCAGTGAGAAGAGTTCTAGGGCTTCAGTACATCTAAGGACTTGTTATCAGACCTCTGTCTTACATCTTGCCTTCCACTGCAGAATCTCTGCTTCATTCTTTTTTGTTAAATAATCACTTTTTTGAAATATGATTTTTATATCTTATAGTTTGCCTTTTATAGTGTTAAATTCAGTGATTTTAATAGATTCACAAGGTTTTATAACAATCATCACTAATTCCAGAACATTTTCATCAACCCTAAAAGAAATCCCATGCCCATTATTACCCTCTCTTCATTTTCTCTTGCTTTTAGCACTTGGCACCCACTAAGGGGCCTTTTGTCTTTATGGATTTACCTACTTGTGCTATTTCAGATAAGTAGAATTGTATAATATTTGGCTCCTTTCATTTAGCCTATTTTAAAGGTCCATCCAGGTTATAGTGTGTATCATAACATTGTTATTTTAATCTCTAGTTCATTCTTCTTCTCTCTGGAGATCAAAGCCTCACCTGCTCTGAAACACATGGAAGGAAGTATCTCTGCCAATAAGCCTGGTTCTTAACTTTTTGCTGGTTCACGCACTCAAAAGAAAGTGATTCGACTCTCTGGGATCCAAATGCAATAATAATAATAATAAAAAGAGCTATGGTTTGTTAAAAATTGTTAAGGCTTATCTTTAGACCAACCAGTGGAGGCTGAAGTGTGGGTAATCTACCTTTGCCTCTTGTTTGGTACCAATCAACTGCAGCCAAGAAAATAGCACCAGGTTATAAAGTGTGTGATTTGAGGAAGTCTTGTGCAATAGAGATAGAATCAGTTATGAGAGGTAAATTTCCTAGCATATTTGGGGATGATGGGGTAAAAAGACAAAATAATATATTCAATACAATTCATATCTGTCAGACTAGCAAAAAATAAGAAAGTATATGTAAAAATTTAAGTATATACCTATATAAAACTCTCTCCATTAGTGTATCCAAAAAAAGAATTTAGTTATTCAAGAGAAATTGTGAAAAGAAGATGGAGGGGAAAAAAGAGTAGTTGCCAGGGTTTTGAGTAGTAGAAAACCATAAACATTTTCCTTTAATGAATACTGGCAGCAATTTTTAACTACTTTTCTAGAATGCAGGATTTTGTGTGATGAAGTAAAAATGAAGGCCACATAAGTAGATTAATGAAACTTTGCTTCAATATAAATCCCTAACTTCCTTGAATTGTGCACAGTTCAGTTACTTGATTGCTGTGCTTTCAAAATTTTGTTGGTAAAGCCCATAAGAGGATTTTTAAAAGCTCTGGCATATATAGCAATTAATATCATCAGATTTTCACCATTAGTTTAATTTTCTGTAAAGAAGGTAAAATTCAGTGTTTGCAAATACTGACAATCTTGAAATTGTTATGTAATTTGTTTAAATATGCTAAAAAAGAGGTTAGCATAGTAGTTAATTGCTACCTACCATCTTGCATTTTCATGAGCTGGGATTTAGCTCAACTGGTAGAGTGAAGTTCTGTGCTTTATAAGGCCCTGTCTTTGAGACCTAACACTGCAAAAAATGGGAGGAGGACATGGCGGTCCACTCCAGAAACAATCATCCATTGAAAACTCTATGAATAGCAGAGAAGCACTGACGTAGGCCAGGCATGGTACAATATGAGGTAGTATTTTATTTTGTTGTACATAAGGTTAGACTCAACTCGATGGCAACTAACAGCAATAACAACATACATTTTAAAAATATGTAAAAAGATAATCAGAAATTTTGCATCATGCTTTATCTTGAAATCATATTTTTATTCTAATGTCTCTCAAATTTTCTCTAGATACATTATGTAACACCCTTGTCATATCTATAATTAAACTATATACATAATTTTTATATTAAGAGTGTTATTTTGTCACTTCAGTTATATAAAATCAGGTTGATAAATACAGTGTGTGAAGACAATTGGTTTTTTTCTAGTATTTTTTCATTCTTTCTCTTTAGATCTTTTTGTTAAAAAATCATGATCTTTATTTTTTCTGCTTATTTTTATGAGTATACATACTTACTGCTACGTGTGACTTTCTTACTCTTTGATACCTAGAAAGTCAGGTCAGGGAGAACAAGAGGTTTTGGTGATAAAATACCCATAGACTTTTTTCTTCTTCTTTTGGTGCTAGGTATCAAACAGGGTCTCTTGCATGGCAAAGCAGCTGCTTTACTCCTGATCCATATCCCTGCTCCTCCATCAACTTCTTCATGCCTTGTTTTATGTAGTAGAAGTCTATTATTCTTCTAAAGTCTGTCTAAAGTCTGACTGTGAATATTTAGTATTAACTTCCCTACACTATATTTTTTTAAAAATAATTTTTGTATATATTTGAAGTTTATAACATGACATTACAAGAAATATATAAACAGTAAAATGGTTACTATGGTGAAGCAGATTAACACACCTATCTTTTCATATAGTTACTTTTATGTGATAGACAACTAAATTCTACTTAGCAAAAATCTCTAATACAACACCATGTTACTAATGTTAGTTCTTATGTTGTACATTAGATCTCTAAATTTGTTCATTCTACATATCTCCTTCTTTGTAAATAATATTATTTTCTGTGACTATAACTCTTTTACAATAAATTTTTTTCAAGACTCACTAATTATTATTGACAAGGTAGATATTTTAACAAATAATTATTAAACATGAAAACAATAATAAAATTGACATGACTCTAATATGAGTTATTGTATGCATGAATGAATACTTTTATTACTGGAATGAATTATAATTCAGTATAAATTATATGCCTGCAGCGGTAGCCCTGTGGCATCGGATCCCGTCAGATCTCGGAAGCTAAGCAGGGTCGGGCCTGGTTAGTACCTGGATGGGAGACCGCCTGGGAACACCAGAAGCTGTAGGCTTGGGAGAAGGACCTGACAACCCCCTCCCAAAAATCAATCTGCCATTGAAAACCCTATGAACAGCAGAGAAGCACTGACAATAGTGTTTCCCCTGTTGTAAGAGGGTCGCTATGAGTCGGATACCGACTCGACGGCACCTAACAACAACAACAACAACATAAATTATATAGCTAGTTTTCATATTTAGGGATATATATTTCATTCAATAACTTCAGTTATCCATAAATACGTATATGGGACAAAAAGAAGTCTAGCTATGACTATATCACTTAATTTTTTCTGCTCTCTCAAGATTCTATACTAAAGTTCAGTGTAGCTTACATAATAAATATTTTTAATATCATGCCAGACTACAACTCATTTAAATTATTTTAATTTTATTATAAGGAAATAAACTGCAGAATTTTGTTATACACTCATAGGAATAATGATCTTTTTAGTTAAAAAGTCTCCATGAACAAGGATCCCTTATTTTTCTGCCTGAAAGGAAGTTTTTAATTCATAAAAGCAACATGTCTTAGTAAGATTCCGGATAGGTGAGCAGAAAGAAAACTTACAGGTCTGTCTAAGTCTAGGCTCAGATCTCCAAGCGACCTGGTTTTTTAAGAGGACTGGTCTGGGATTGTAGTATCCAAAGTGAGGTGTACAAGAGCAATCACATCCAACAAGGGACAGGAATAAATCAGCATTCTTTTTATATTATGATCTAAAATAAAAAGGTTCTCTGTTTTAACAGTACTTGATATATACATTACCACTGATGCCTTTTCTATCCACCATTGTGTGAGGGAACAATGAGTACCACATGCTCAAGTTAAAAGTCAGGTGCACACTTGACCATTTGTTTTTAACATATTGTTGTAGATGGATTACTGGTGCATGCTTATGCGAGTTTTTAGCTTCTATTATTTCAAATGCCTGCAGCCATATCATTGTGGTGTCTGATCCCATCAGATTTCAGAAGCTAAGCAGGGTCAGGCCTGGTTAGTACTTGGATGAGAGACCTCCTGGAACACCAGGTGCTATAGGCTTGGGAGAAGAACCTGACAACCCACTCCCAAAAAACAATCTGCCACTGAAAATCCTATGAACAGCAGAGAAGGACTAACAGTAGTGTTTAGCCTGTCGTACATAGGGTCGCTATGAGTCAGACACTGACTTGAGGGCACCTAACAACAACAACAATTATTACAAATGAGGGAATATTTATGACTTTGATATAAAATGGAAGTGATTATAAAAATATGTTGTATTCCACAAAGTTTCATCAGTTACTGAATGGCAAAATATTTAAAAGAATTACTGAATGTGAAATTTGACTCCACAAAAAAGAACCAGAAGAAAAAAATCACACACACCAAAAAAAGACTAACACATTTTACTTTGGTAAAAATTAAGGATTTATCTTATTTAAAAAAACCCACAAAGATAGAAAACAATGGAAGTAACATCTGGAAAAGACATATTTTCAATTTATCTAACTAGGGAATAGTATTCTAAACAGAATTCCTACAAATCATTAAGAAAGCATAAAATACCTTCCCCCAATCATCACATACAAAAAAGAGAATTTACACAGTGCAGGGCACAAAATGGCTCTAATCTTACAGGACGTCAATCTTATTTGTAATGAGGAAAATGAAAGTTAAAGCTGTAAAGAAATATAACTTCACCTCTACAAGTTGTCATTTCCAAATGCTTGTGAAAATATAGATTAACAAGAATTCTTTCATTGTTGGTGGCATGAGTAAAAAAAGTACAATATATTTGAAATATGATATGCACTTCACAATAAGGTTGGACATGCGCATAACATATATCCAAGTATGCTTATTACTTCAGTGCTAACCTATGTCCTAGAAAATCAAATATTCTCAAGCATACTTACCTGAAGGGAGGTAGAATGATGTTCATAGAAGCATTATTAATAATAACCAAACAAGCCATAGCCAGAGAAATAAATAAAATATCTCTTAATGCCAAAGTTAATCAACAGTAGAAATAGACAAGTAACTTTCCTTGCAGTAGGTTGGCATTAAAACAGGTGTCATGAAATCCACCACTAAATCAAAGCCAAAATGAGAAAGGAAAGTTTTATATCAATATCATCATTGAACATATATTTGAGTAAGTCCACCCATACTGGCCCTCTGATCTACAACTATGGTGGTATCAAAGAAAGACTGATCCAAAAAAAAAGAAAGAATGAGAAAGGGGCTGCTGAGATGGAAAACAGCTCCTTCAAGTCTTCCTGGATCTTGGATAAACCAAAAGCTGAGAGTGCACAGAGTATCTCCTTGTGGAAATTTGAGACCTGCATATATTATCATTGATGCCTCAGAACACAGAGGCTTTATGCAAAACCTTATAGTAGGCCCATCTCAAGCTGACTGTGTTGCTCTGATTGTTTCTGCCAGTGTTGGTAAATTTAAAGCTGATCTCTTTGGCAATAGGCCGACCTATTAGCATGCCACTCTGGTTTACACCCTGAGTGTCAAACAACTGGTTGTTGGTGTTAACAAAATTGATTCCACTGAGCCACCCTCTAGCTGTTGTTGTTGTTGTTGTTAGGTGCTGTTAAGTCAGTATCCGACTCATAGCGACCCCGTGTACAACAGGAGAAACACTATTGTCAGTGCTTCTCTGCTGTTCATAGGGTTTTCAATGGCAGATTGACTTTTGGGAGTGACTTACCGGGTTCTTCTCCCAAGACTACAGCACCTGGTATTCCCTGGCAGTCTCCCATCCAAGTACTAACCAGGCCCAACCTTGCTTAGCTCTCGAGATCTGATGGGATCAGATGCCACAGAGCTATGGCTGCAGGCACCCTTTAGCTAGAAGAAATATAAAGAAATTGCATCTGCATTCACATTTTTTAAAAAAATGCCAACAGTACCCACTCATAAGAGTCAAGTACTAATGTTCAAGAGATGGAAAGTCACCTGTAAAGATGGTAATGCCAATGAAACCACACTGCTTGAAGCTTTGGATTGAGTCCTTCCATCAACTCATCCAACTGGTAAGATTTTGCCTCTTTTCTTCCATGACTGGCTACAAATTTGGTGGTCATGGTATTGTCCCTGTGGGTGTAATGGAGATTGGTCTTCTCAGGTTTAGTATAGGGTTCCTGTCAATCTCACAACTGAAGTAAAGTCTGTCGAATTGCACCATGAAATTGTGAGTAAAACTCTTGTTGCAGACAATATGGGCTTTGATGTCAAGAATGTGTGGGTCAAATATTTTGTCTAGGCAATATTGCTGGTAACAGCAAAAAGACAGTGATAGAAGCAGCTGGTTTCACTGCTCAGGTGATTATCTTGCACCATCCAAGTAAATCAGTCCTCACTGTGTCCCTGTACTAGATTGTCACACAGCTCACATTGCTTGCAAATTTGCTAAGCTGAAAGAAAAGACTGATTGCCATTCTGGTAAGAAGCTGGAAAATGATCCTAAATTCTTGAAAAATGGTGATGTTTTCATCATTGATATGGATCCAGGGAAGTCCATTTGTGTTGGGATCTTCTCTGTCTATTTTCCTCTGGGTCATTTCATTGTTCATGAAATGAAACAGAACGTTTCTGTGGGTGTCATCTAAACACTGGACAAGAAATCTGCTGGAACTGTCAAGGTCATCAAGAATTCCCAGAAAGTTCAGAAAGATAAATGAAGATTATTCCTAATACCTGTCACCCCATATTAATCAATCATGAGAAAAACAGACTCAGAACTATTTGTCTCAATTGGCCATTTATGTTTAATAGTAAAAGATTGGATAATGATAAGAATGCGGCATAAAACTTTCAAAAGGAAATAAGAAGCCAGGAGCCATATCACACATTTATAATCCCAGCAACTTGGGAGGCAGAGGCAGGAGGATTGAAAATACAAGGACAATGGCAGCCTGTGCAACCTAGTAAATCTGTATCTCAAAAAGAAAAAGATTAAAAAAAAAAAAGTGGAGCTAAGTGTGTTTGTTTAGCATGAAGGAAAGCCCTAGATTCAAACCCTTCCAGTACTGCAAGGGAGGGAGAGAGGGAGGGAGAGAGAGAGAGGGAGGGAGGGAGAGAGAGAGAGAGAGAGAGAGAGAGAGGGAGAGAGGGAGAGACAGAGACAGAGAGACAGAGAGAGACAGACAGAGAGAGAAAGAGAAACATTTTTTGTGGACAATTTGTTTTCTGTGTGTGTTGCAATATGAGTTTGTTTTTAACTTAGTACTTTTTAATGAAAATAACATCACAAATACGTGATCAATATCTCTAAAAGATTTTTGAAACTCATTAAAATAAAGTTTAATGAGGAGAAAATAAAGAAGAGAAATGGACAGGTAAGTGGTAGTGAGCTGGGCATGGTGGCACACCAGCGATTCCAAAGGCCAAGGCAAGAAGATTGCAGGTGCCAGGCCAGAGGCAGCCGGCATAACTTAGCAAGACCCTGTCTAAAAACACCAAGTAAAAAATGGGCTGAGAGTCAGCTCAGTGGTAGAGAGCTTGCAAAAAGCGTGTGTGAGGCCCTGGATCCTTCTCCTCCTTAGGGGAAAAAAAGTAGTTGTAGTATATTTGTAAAATGAAATATTGTATAACAGTGAAAACTGATAGCAATTATAGGCATTAATGGAGTTGACTCTCAAGGATATCCTGGTGAGCAAAAGAACTCATAAAAATATATGTTGTGATATATTTATATAGTTCAAAGCCAAATAATTATTGTTCAAGATTTTAACTGTACGTAAAGCAAATGACCCTCAAATATCTGTCAGCTTGTCACGCTATGGGGGCTTGCATGTTGCTGTGATGCTGAAAGCTATGCTACCAGTCTTTCAGATACCAGCAGGGCCACTCATGTTGGACAGGTTTCAGCTGAGCTCCCAGACTAAGACAGACTAGGGAGAAGGAATCTGCAGCCCACTCCCAAACCAATTAGCCATTGAAAACCCTATGAATAGCAGAGAAGCACTGTCGAATATAGTGTCAGAAAATGAGCCCTCTAGTCTGGAAGCCATTCAAAGGATGACTGGAGAAGAGTTCCCTCTTCAATGTAGAGTCAACCTTGATGATGGGAATGGAGTAAAGCCCCTGGAACCTCCTTCTGCTGATGTGACACCACTCAAGATAATAAGGAAAACAGTGTCTGCAAAATTGAACTCAAACATAAAAAGATTGTGTGCATGGTACAATGTTGGGTAGTGTTTCATTCTGTTGTATATAAGGTTGCTATGAGTAGAATCCAACTCGATGGCACCAAAGAACAACAACAACAATAAAGCAAATGAATTCAGCATTATGGTCATGGGGCATAGCATTGACAAGGACTACTTGAGTAGAGAGCCAGCTGCTCGAATACAAGGTTCTACTTTTTCATTTTGTAGTGCCTTTAAGATATATACTTTTAAGTTAGACACATATATTTTCAGTCACTTTGACATGTATATTTCACAATTATGAATATTATCATTCCCCCAAGCAAATGAACATGAGAGAGGGGAAAGTAGGAGAACAGGTTAGGAATTTTTCTTTTACAAAAAGACAAATGTATTAGATTTACAACCTTTGCTGTAATGATAAGTGGCCAACATTTATATTTTGCCAAAGACATATTTGGGGATAGAAACAGAAACACATTTTATGTGACTTTCAAGATAAGGAGTCATTTTAAAGGAAACTTTAAGAAGGATGCCTATAATCCCAGCAAGCTAGGAGGTGGAGACAGAAGGCAGCCTGCATAACTTAACGAGACTCTGGCTCAAAATTAAAAAATAGAAAATGGGCTAGGAGTGCAGACCAAGTGCTAGAACACTTGGAAAATATGCACAAAGCCTTGATTTCAACCTCCAAGTACCAAAAAAATAATAATAAAATAAATAAAATACAATAAAAATAAAAGCAACAGTAAGTGAGAATTTCAAAAATTCATTTTGGAAAAACTTTTAATGTTATAAGATTTTGTAGTAAAAAGTAATCTACTTTAAAATTATTCCAGTGTTCACTGTCAGTGGATTTTTAAACCCTCAAGTGCCCGTCAGTTAAGAAAAAAAAGCCATACACTGGCATTGTCAAATTCAAAGACCTAATCAGTATCAGGGGGTCATGTAAGAACCTAATTCACAAAAGTGTGTATTATTTAAGATATTTGTTTTTAAAGTTTATTATGCTGTTAATTTTGTGGGACTTGGGTTTATCTCAGTTGGTAAAGTGCTGCTTTGTGCTGAGGCACAGAGTTCCATCCCCAGAATCACAAAAATGGGAGAAGGACCTGGCAACCCACTCCCAAGACAATCCTGAAACAATCAGCCTTCAAAAACCTTATGAAGAGGAGAAAAGCACATAGTGTCAGGTAGTGTTTCATTCTGTTGTACATAGGTGCTGAGTTAGACCTGACTCTGGCACCTAACAACAACAGCACATGCATATAAAGTACTTTGATCATATTTACCTTCCAATTTCCCTCTCTTTCCCTGCTTCTCCTTTCACTTTTTCCCAGGGCTCCCTTGCTCTTCCCTAATAGTCCCCTTCTATTATCATGTTTTTTTAAAATAGTCTTGTTTCTAATCACATGCATAGAGGTTGCAAATATTTCCTAGTTTTTCAGTATTCAACACGCCAGTTATTAATCAGCATATTATATCAGCAATATGAATCATTGAATTTATACACATAAAGGAAATGATTTTATAAGGATGAGTAATTTCAAAGACATGAGCTGAATATTTATGATTTTAGGTCTTTTGTACTTCCCAGCCTTGAAAAAATACTTTATACTCATCAACATGAAACATCTTCTCTGTTTTCTCTGGCAATCTCCTTGAGAGTCAGCAAACACACTAACTAATTTCCCCTGCCACCTTCTTTTCTTTCCTTCTTGTAAAACTTCATTTGATCTTCATTATTGTTTTTACAACAATGACTTGTATTTGTGTCATTTTACATACAGTTGTAAGAAATTATTCAAGTATTGTTGTTGAATGATTAGTAATGCAATCATTATTCCTTATACTAATGCTCCACAGTAAGTGTTCAAAGAATCATCACTCTAGTAAAAGAGTTCTCTTGTCACAGATATTGTTTGATACATTCTTGTTTAAAACATAATAAATATTACATTTCTTTCCTGGAAATCCAAAGTGCACATCAGTCCAAGAATTCCCACAGTAAATAAATCTGACTATATTTCTTAATTCAGTTTCTCTTATATATGCTGTTGTTAGGTGCTGTTGAGTTGGTATTTGACTCATAGTGACCCTATGTACAACAAGCTAAACACTATTGTCAGTGCTTCTCTGCTATTCATAGGGTTTTCAATGGCGAATTGATTTTTGGACATGGGTTGCTGAGTCCTTCTCCCAAGCACAGAGTATATGGTGTTCCTAGGCAGTCTCCCATCCAAGCACTAACCAGGCTCAACCAATGCCAATGTGTGTGTGTGTGTGTGTGTGTGTGTGTGTGTGTGTGTGTGTGTGTGTGTGTGCATGTGTGTGTCTCTCTCTGTGTGTGTGTATATATATACACATATATATATAAACATTATATATTACATATAT
The DNA here is from genome assembly GCA_007922755.1 of Pedetes capensis. NCBI lineage: Eukaryota > Metazoa > Chordata > Mammalia > Rodentia > Pedetidae > Pedetes > Pedetes capensis. The sequence goes on from VMDO01019748.1 coordinate 25,787, forward strand.
ATACACGTATATACATACACACACACACACACACACACATATCTATAGTCAAATCTCTTTTCTTCCCCTGGAACACATGTCAATGTTCTATGGAAGAGATCTTCTATCAAATGATACACTCAGAAATGCTTTGTTTTAACATTTCCGTTGTTAAATGTGCAGCAGAGAAAGCAATCAAGAAGAGCTATGATTATAGTAATGTTCTTCAGTGTAGTGTTTTACAGCTAAAGTAAAAGAAATAAATTCTAAATAGTTAAATTATTGCTGATATCAAGTGGATATTAGCCAGAAAGCAGAGAATATCAGAAAGATGTCTGTCTATGTTTTATTGACTATGCAAAGGCATTTGATTTTATGTGGATTTGACTTATGTGGATCATAACAAATTATGGATAACACCTCAAAAAATGGGAATACCAGAGGACCTAATTGTACTCATGAGGAGTCTGTATATGAACCAGGAGGCAGTTGTTTGAATAGAACAAGGAAACACTGCCTGGTTTAAAGTTGAGAAAGGTATGCATCAGGGTTGTATGTTTTCACCATATCTCTTTAATTTATATGCTGAGCAAATAACGTGAGAAGCTGGACTTTATGAGGAAGTTGGATTTTATGAGGAAGAACTCAGCATCAGGATTGGAGGAAGACTCATTGACAACCTGCATTATGCAGATGACACAACTTAGCTTGCTGAAAGTGAAGAGGATTTAAAACATTCGCTAATAAAGATCAGAGAACATGGCTTTCAATATGGATTGTGATTATATATCAACAAAACAAAAATCCTTACAACTGGGTCAGTAGGCAGCTTCACAATAAATGGAAAAAAGATTGAGGCTGTCCATGATTTTACTTTACATGCCTCTACAATCAACACCTGTGGAAACAGCAGCCAAGAAATCAAAAGACACGTTGCTTTGGGAAAAGCTGTGGCAAAAGATCTCCTTAGGGTATTGAAAAGTAAAGATATCACATTGAAGACGAAGGTGCATCTGACTCATGCCATGGTATTTTCAGTCAGATCATGTGGTTGTGAAAGCTGGACATTGAACAAGGGTGACACAGGAGAAGAATTGATGCTTTTGAGTTATGGTGCTGGAGACGATTATTGAATATACCATGGACTGCCAAAAGAACCATCAGATCTGTCATAGAAAAAGTGCAAACTGAGTCCTCCTTAGAAACAAGGATGGCTAGACTATGTCTTACATATTTTGGGCATGTAGTCAGGTGTGACCAATCTTTGGAGAAAGACATCATATTTGGAGAGTGGCAGGTCAACAAAAAAAGAGGAAAACCTTTCACCACGTGGATTGACATGGGCTTAAACATAAATAAGATGTGTGCCTGGCACAGAATTGGGGAGTATTTCTACCTGCTGTACATAGGGTCGCTATGAGTTGGACTCAACTCAACGGCACCTAATAACAACAACAGTTAAATTACTTACCAAAGTAGAATTATGCCATTTGTTTATATTAACAACATGTGCTCTAAATTGAAGGTAAATTCTATTCTACATACATTTTTAGAGGAAAAAGTTTCATAGTTTGAGTCCTCAAGAATGACTATAATATGTAATCTAAAAATTGCTTTAAATTAATTAAATCAATAGATGTCATAAATACAGCACAATTGTTCATTGCCTCTTATGGTATTTCATAAATTCCCTATTTGAAAATGTTCAATTATTTTTGGGGAGAGTTTATCAGCAATATTTATAACACACTAATATAATTACAGACTAGGAAGAATATTTAACAAAATGAAGTTTATTTGCGGCAAGATGCAGGGATAAAGTTCTGTTGCAAAAGACCTCTTTAAAGTGTTGGAGAGTAAAGATGTCACACTGAAGACAAAGGTTCCCCTGACTCATGCCATGTTATTTTCAGGCATATTATATAGTTGTGAATTCTGGACATGGAATAAGGGAGACATGAAAAGAACTGATTATTTTAAATAATGGTGCTGGAGATGAATATTGAATATCCCATGGACTGCCAAAAGAAACAACAGATCTATCCTATAAAAAGTGCAACCAGAGTGCTCCTTGGAAGTAAGGCTGACTAGATTGCATCTGACATATTTTGGACATGTTGTCAGGAGGGACCAATCCCTGGAGGAGGACATCATATTTGGGAAAGTGGCAGATTAATGAAAACAAGGAAGACATTCAACCAGATGGATTGACACAGTGTCTGCAACAATGGGCTTAAACATAAAAAAGATCATGTGTCTGGCACAGAACCAGGGAATGTTGTGTTCTGTTGTTCATACAGTCACTATGAGTCTGACCCAACTCGATAGCACCTAAAAACAACAACAAAATTTGGGAGATACTACTTTTTTTAACACTTTGTTAGCTTTTTTGAATTATTAATGATGTTTACCCTTATGCTAAATAAAATCCATAGCTAATTCCTGCTAAATTTTTCTCACGTGGAAGCTTTTAACATGCACAAAAGAAGTGTAATAGTTAATCTTGATTGTTAACTTAAATGAGAATCACCTAGGACATTAATGAAGCATACCATGGTACAAATTGCCTAACTTTGTAGGCCATTTTCTGAAGCCTTAGTGGCCTCCATAACTCCCTAACTCTTGAATTCTGTATGCCTCTGAAATGAGTACCAGATGGACTACTCCAAGTTCTTCTGCTGATTCAAGAGGTAGCTCCACCCTTTTGGACCACAGCTGCTTAGTGGCATCTGTGTGGCCGGGCCAAGTATCATTTCCCTGGGCAGCCTCTTTCAGGAATGCATCTAGGAGAAAATTTTCCCAGCATTCCTTTTTTATGCTCTCAGCCCTCAGATAGGAGGGATCTAGCTGACTCTTTCTGTGCCCTAGGGAATTGGTTATGTCCCAACAAAAATATGAGACTTTTTTTCATTGTGGCTTGTCTCTTTAACAACTGAGGCTCCCTAATCCCAATAAGCCTGGTCCACAGTAACCTTAGACAAGCTACAGCTTTACCCCTCTTTAAATTCTACAATTTTTCCTTTTCTGCCACTTTCTCTATTTTTTCATAAATCTTGCTGAATGAAGCAAGGAGTAACCAAGCCATGCCCCCTTCACTCATCACCCTCATGATCTTTCCTCTGTCAAGTTAATTAGTTCATAACTTTTAAATTCAGCCTCACTCAAATCTTTAGGGCATGAATAAAATGCAGATGATCTCTTTTTTCAGGTAGTATGCACATCGCCTCTAGTCCAATGTCCAATAGAGTTCTCATTTCTCATAAATCACTGTGAATACCATTTGCATTTCTAATAAATGCTTTCTGGTCTTCCTTACTCTCACCAAATCCTTCTGTCAAGCCCTCCAGGGCTTCTTCACCAACATCTCCAAACTCTTCCTACAGATAAGTTCCAAAGGCCTAGGAATCACATGACTAGAGTTAGGTTTCTGCATAGGAACAGCCCTACTCCCCAGTACTAATTTTCTCTATTAGTCAGCTGTCATAACTGTAGCAGAAAAACTGACCCAAACAAACTTATAGAGGAAGAGGTTTATAAGAAATTCAAGGTGGAAAATCAGTCCATAAGGTGACAGAGCAAACATGGTAGTGGCAGTGGTAGGGCCTGTGGTTGGTGACCTCATGGTATGGTGGATCCAGAACAGAAAGTGACTAGCGTTGTGGATCTAGGATAAAAACCTCCAAAAGCATCTCCCCTCTAGGAGGTACTTCCACCAAAGGCCTACCTCCCAACATTCCACAACCTCCCAGGACAGTGCCACCATTTGGGGACCAAATAACATGACCTTTAGGTCAAAACCATAACACTTGAGAAGGGAAGTGAGATTGTTTATTGGGTCCCAGATGATGAGTAGAGAAATATTTACCAAAAGTTGTTGAGGACTCTGAAATAAAAGAAGTTTAAAGAGTCAAGAATTGAGCTGGAAGCAGTTTAATAAGCTTGAGAGATGAGTCCAAATCAAAGAACCCAGAGAACATATCAGAAAGTGGAAAGATTGAAGGACAGAATGTAGATGGGAACAAAAAAGAGAGAGTTTGTGAATATTCACCTAATGTGGATTTTGTTTCCAAGGATGGCTTCATAAAAGTTATTGAAGGAAGATCTATAGAATGTCTTCCGTGTAAAGCATTGTTAGATTTGATTTTTTCTTTTCAGGGACCCATGTCCTTTTTCCCAGCAATCTAAATTATAAACAATTTGAGAGAAAAGACAATCTCTTCTAGCCTCTGTCCATTCAAAAGAGAACAAAACAAGTTGTCAAAAGAATCTGGTTCCAGTTTTAATGTTTGTTGTGGTTTTCTATTGTTGTCATAAAAATTTACCAGAAAATTATTTTCTTAAAATAAAACAAATATATTAGCTCCAAGTTCTGTATGTCAGAAGTTCGGAGTGGCTTACCTGCCTTCTTAGAGTTTCACAATGTATCAGCAGGATAGGCTTTTATTCATAACGCTCTAGGGAAGACTCTGCTTCCAGGATCAGATTGTTGGCAGAATCCATTTCCTTGTAGGTGTAAGACTGGGGTTCCCATTTCCTTTATGGTTGCTGGCTGATGATTGTTTTCAACTTTTAATAGCTACCTACATTCTCTGGCAAATGCTCTCCTTCTTCTTCTTTTTAAAACTTTTTTATTAGTAATTTTTAATGTACAATTTAATGGGTCTCATTATGACATCTCCATATATGCATTTCATTGTACATTGCTCACTTAAGTAACTTCCCCCTTACCCTCTCATGGCCCTCCTCCCCCATCCCCACCCCCCACTAATATTCTCCTTTCTACTTGCATATCTTTTTTGTGAGAATATTTATCTATATATGTGCATGCCAATTTTGATATAAGTCCAAACTTTTTTCTATAGTGATACCCCTTTTTACATTCTCAGCAGTACTGCATGAGTGACCTAGTCTGTTTACAATATTGCCAGCATTTGCCTACCTCTACCTTCGAAGCCAGCAGTGCCTTCTCACAGTTTGACCTCCTCTCTTGTCTCAACACTCTAGCCTTCTTAGGCTGCTACATATGTCTTTCTACCTCTTCTATCTTCATCTTCTTTTAAGCATTCATGTGGTTACATGGATCCATCCAGATAGTCGAGGGCAATCTCCCTATCTTAAAATATATGACCATCGACATGGATTCCATCCACAAAGTCCCTAAAAATATCTAGATTAGTGTTTAATAAATGACACAGAATGGGAATCTTGAGGAGACATCTTTAGAAATCTGTCTACAGATAAGGCGCAGTGGTACATGTCTCTAATCCCAGCCTCTCAAGAGGCTGATGCAGGAAGATCACAAGTTTGAGGCAAGAATAAGCCTGCATAACTTGGCAAAAACCTGTCTCAAAATAAAAAAAGATTAAAAATGGGGCTGGAGGTGCAGCCCAGTTATAGAGCACTTGTAAAGTATGTGCAAGGCTCTGGGTTCAAACCTCAAGCACAATAAGGAAGGAAGGAAGGAAAGAAGAAAGGGATGAAGGAAGGAAGGGAGGGAGGAAGAAGGGGCGAGAGAAGGAAGGAATGAGGAAGGGAAGGAGGAAGGAAGGAAGAAAAGAAGGGAGCAAGGAAGGAATGAGCCAACAATCAAAATTATGTGTGATCTTAGGTGAAGCAGGCAACTGGGTTTGTTTATTTGTTTGTTTGTTTCACCCCTTTAACAGTTTCCCATTGCAAAATTAGGAAATTAGACCAAACAAATGTCAATTTCCTCTTTCAACTTTATACCTATGCCTAAAACCATATGACCTTACCTTAGTGAGAAACAATTGGCTACCACTCAATAAATGCTTACTTCAGATCAAATAAATGACCACAACTTTTTCATATCTGACATGCCTCATCAATTAAGCTTTTTAAAATAAAATTGTATTAATAAAACTTCACTTTTAATATTTAATTACATAAACAAAAATTCATATAACATTCTTAAGGAATATTAATACAGAGTTCAAAACCAAACTCCACTCCCCCATTCTCTAATTCTAGATGCCCTCCTAGGATTGGCAAGCCTTGATTTTCACATCTTTCAGTGCTACAGTTTTGACTTTAAGTAATATACTTTTACTCCTTGATTTTGTTGTGGAATGTGTCTGTTGCTTAGCCACTGTGAAAGTTGAGGAATTTACCAAAATGGGACTTCATTGCCTTCCTCCACTTACTCACATACCTAGTATGTTTGTGACTGTTGCAGATTCTATTTTTCTAAGATAACTGCATCAAGGACATCCATCCTTCCTCTCATCAAGTCGTAGAATGTTATTTCCTCCTGCAATTCTCACAGGTTCATGGAAACAACAGAAGTGATGCTACTTGACTTCCAAGGATAGGTAATAAAAGACAATACAGCTTTCTCATGGTTCCCTTGGGATGTTATGTCTTGGAACACAGCCACCATGCTCTGAAGAAACCCAGATCACAAGGAGAGGCCATGTGTAGGTGTTCCAGCCAACAGATCCAGCTGAGGTCCTAGCAGACAGCCAGGGTCACCTGCCAGACAGATGAGGGAGCCTTGGAGAGGACTCCAGTCCAGCCATTGTTTGGCTGTAGACACTTGAGAGACCATGAGTGGGAACACTTCTCTTCACCCAGTCAATCCTCAGGATCATGGAAGATAATAATATCATTGGTTATTGTTGTTTTAGCTACTAGGTTTTCAGTCAGCAATAGGCATACAAAATAGTTATGTCTATATTTCATGTCCTTACATTTTATTATTCCAGCATTCTGACCAAAGTTCCATTTTAATTTAGTTTGTTTGTTTGTTTGCTTTTTTAGGGATTTTTTGTTTTTTTGTTTCATTTGGTTTTTTTTTTTCTTTTTTCTTTCTTTCTTTCTTTTTGTTTGCTTTTTTTTATTTGTTGTTTTTTGAATGATCCATTTAAAAATTTAAAAATAATAACAGAATTTAGTGTCTTATGAGCACATACAGGCAAATGCAACTGTATAAAGAATTAAGAAATGATATTAAATCCCTAGAGAAGGAAATGCATTCCTGTTGCTAAATCCCTGCACCCAATGGAAAATGTTCCAAGCACCAAGGTGTAATATATCCCTGACTAATGTTTTTGGTTTTATTTTCATACTCATAGGCTGCTACCACTCTTCTCATACCCGAAGACACCATCTTTTTATAGAGCTTTTCTCCTTTTTAGGGGGAGGAGGGCTAACTTTTTCATCAGAGAGTTATATATGAGCAAGAAATACCCTAAATTATATATGTTTACATATTTTATTTCATACTGTCACTTTCTTGATAGTAAGTTAGTATAGAATTTTAAATGTAAGGAATTTATAAAAAGGAATTAAAGACATCATCATATTTTCCCTGGTTTCCTGTTTTTATCATTGGTCTTTGTTTTTATTAATGTATATTAATAGTATAAAATAGTGGGTTTCATTATGAGATTTGCATGCACATATAATAGTTACTTTTTACCCACACTTTTTTCTACCCCTTCCCTTACACTGGTCTCCATCCTACTCTCTAATAAACTGTCTTCCACTTTCTCATTTTTGTTGTTGTTGTTGTTGTTGTTTGTTTGTATAGATTCCACATATAAAGGAAAATATGCAAAAGTGAGTCTGGCCAATTTTGCTTAACATGATGATCTACAATTCCATTGATTTTCCTATAAATGACCTGACTTTATTATTCTTCTTAGTGGCTGAATAATATTCCTTTGGGTATATATACAACATTTTCTTTATCCGTTCATTCCTGTGATGAGCATCTAGGCTGATTCCATGACTTGACTATGTGAATTGTGCCACCCACAATAAACATGTGTATGCAGGTACCTTTAGTATATGATGCCCTTGATTCCTCCTGGTATATGCCCAGGGGTAGCATAGCTTGATGATATGGCAGCTCTATATTTTTTATTTTTTGAGGACCCTCCATACTGATTTCCATAATGGGTGGACTAATGTACATTCCCACCAGCAATATGCAAGGGTTTCTTTATCCTTAGCATCTTTGCCAACATTTGCTGCTTTTTGTTTTCTTGATGGTAGCTGTTCTGACTGGAGTGAATTGGAATCTCAATGTAGTGTTGTTGTTGTTGTTGTTGTTGTTGTTGATTTTTTTCTGTCTTTTTATTTTTGTTTATATATAATTATGTGCATCCAAACATTCACAGCTGAGCACTGCAGCCTATATTTTACGATTGTTTCCTTTTTAAATTTATTATCATGTTAATAATCCTTTTTTAATCCCAAGTGCTTAATTTTTGGTTCTATCTATTAATACCTCTTCCCACACCTTCCAGTAGCCTCGTGTTACTATTTCCACAAAAGCAGTCACATCAGAAAACCATCAGTTCTAATGTTTTTCTTAGAGACATCCCTTTTAGCATCCTCCACTTTCTCTTCCTCAACACGTTGCTCTCCAGGCTTGTCTTGTGGCTTTTGTTTTTTTTTTTTTTTTTTTTTTTGGAAATTTTTAATGTATACCTTAATGTGATTCATTCTGACATGCTTTTCATTGTGACATTTCCATATATGCATTTTGTTGTACATTGTACATATAAGTTCCCCCTTACCCTCTTGTGTGTTTCCTCCACCCATCCCCCCACCAAAGACTTCTCTTCAATTTGCTTGTCTTTTTATGGTAATATTTTTCTATATAACCTTGGGTTCCACTTCTGTTTAAGATAGAAACTTTTTCTGTAGTGAACTTTCTTTTTACATTGTCAGAACTATTACATGAATTTTCTAGACCATCTATAATAATACCATGCTTAGCTTTTTTGTTGTTGTTATGTTCCAACCTCTGCATAGGATTTTTTCCTTCTTATAATTTTGATTCAGCTCCCATATATGAGTGAGAACTTGTGGTATTTCTCTTTCTGAGCTTGTGTTCGTTCACTTAAAATAATTTTCTCCAATTCCATCCATTTTGCTGCAAATGGCATTGTTTCATCTTTTTTGATTGCTGAGTAGTATTCCATTATGTATATGTACCATAGTTTTTTTTATCCATTCTTCTGTTGATGGGCACTTTAGTTGATTCCACATCCTTGCTATTGTGAAAAGTGCTGCATTGAACATGGAGATGCAGGTGTCTGTGTGGTATGGTGATACATCTCCCTTTGGGTAAATTCCCAATAGTGTAATACCTGGGTCATACGATAAATCATTTTTTTAAGATACCTCCATATTGATTTCCAAAGTGATTGGACCAATTTACAGCTCCACCAACAATGTAAGCGTTCCCTTTTCTCCTCAACCTCACCAGCATTTGTTGTCACTTTTTTATTGATCTTGGCCATTCTTACTGGTGTAAGGTGAAATCTCAGAGTTGTTTTGATTTGTATTTCCCTAATGGGTAGGGATATTGAGCATTTTTTCATGTATTTCATGGCTTTACGGACCTCTTCATTTGAGAACTATCTATCCAGTTCCTTTGCCCATTTGTGTATTAGGTTATTTGTTTTCTTGTGATTTTTTTCTTAAGTTCTTTATAAATTCTGATAATTAGACCTTTGTCTGATGTATAGGATGCGAAAAAATTTTCCCATTCAGTAGGAGTTTCCTTGACTCTGTTGTTTCTTCTGTTGTACAGAAGCTTTTTAATTTCATGCAATCTCATTTATCTATTCTTGTTGCAACTTCTTGAGCAATTGGATACCTATTAAGGAAATACTTTCCTATGCCTATATGATGGAATGTATTTCCTACCTTGTCTTCTATAAGTTTTAAAGTTTCTGGTTTTATGTTGAGGTCTTTTATCCATTTTGAGTTTACTCTCATGCATAGAATCTCAATGTAGCTTTGATTTGCATTTTCCTGATAACTACAGATATTTCTATGTAAACTATTTCATCATTGCTGAAAGTTTTTGAACTTTTTTCTCTTCACTGTATCTTTATTTTTCACGAGCATTCAGGTGTAGCTTTGCATGACCCTCCAGAAAAGCAGAGCACGAAACACTATGGCTTTGAAGCATCCTTTTGGGTTTCCACTTTAGCCAAGAAACAGGGACAGCAAAAGCAGGCCATATCTGATTAAATGTTATCTGAAGGACGCTGGAAACTGGGCAGACCTGTGTTATCTATGAGAAGAGAGGATTTGCTTTGCTGCATGTGCACTAACGGCAGCTTTGCCTTAGAGTGCTGGTGATACAATGAGCAAATCAAATTAAAAATGCCAGTGTTTATATCCTCTAACCTATAAAATCCCTCTCCTTGTGTTGCCTGGAAGTGAAGGACTGTGGGCAGGATAAGTGCTACCATTCAGCCAGCCGCAATTGACCTTTGCCTGTTCATAGCTTTCCATAACTCTTCAGTCTCACATACCATCCCTGGGTATTTTCTTCAGTTTCTTGGGAACCATAGACCTAGTGCAATGAGGCTATGGACAAAAGGTATTTCTTGGTCCCTTTTGACAACCTACAGGTCATTTCAACTTGAAGAACTCTGTCTTTCTGTACCATAGAGAATTTTTGTTTATTTAGTTTCTGCCTTCTCTTGTCTCTGTTTCTGGGTATCTGATTAAATGAATACCAAGATCTATTATCATGTCTTCTATTTTCTTATGCCTTGATATTTGTCTTTAATACCATATTAGAGAAGAGTTTTTAGTTTTTATGTTAAAGATCACTAGTACACACACACACACAATTGATTTTATCCTTTACTCCCTTAATGAGATTTATGTCAATTTTTGAAATAATACTAATGTATTATTATTGTTGTATTGATATGTAATTGTATGGTTTTAATAATAATCTGTTCTTAATTTATTGATATAATATTCTCTTAAATCTCTGTGAATAAACAGGGTGTTTCTCAAGAGAATTTCTTCCTAGGGCACATTTGGCAACACCTGGAGGCATTTTTGTCCTTACCACAGTTGTGAGAGTTGCTACTGGCATCTATTAGGCAGAGGTCACAGATATTACCATATATCCCACTTCACAGAAAGCCAACTACAAAATAAGGATTATTTAGCCCAAAATGTTATTAGTTCCAAAGTTGAGAAGCCCAGGAATATACATAATAGAGATATGGAAAATCCTGTTTTTTCTGTACATCACCTTTGATTCCTCCAAAGTTGATATATTTTCTTTACTATTTTACATTGTTTTCTTCCAAATATGTGTTGATCTTATCTCTGAGTCCACATTTATGCAAAGAGTACAAAGTTGACACATGAAATTTCTCTCTGGTTGTTTGTCTTTAGTTCCCAGAGCTTCTCCCTTAAACGAGAAAGTCAGCTATTGGTTTCTGTTAGAGGGGGACCATGTCAACAGGTCAACACCATGGTAAGATGCTTGGATATGGGGCAGGCGGGCTAGAGATTCCTTCAATTATTAAATTCAAAAGACTTTGATTCTAACGATAAAGTACTTTACTGTACTTCACTACCAGAGAGAACTTTCTGCTTTCTTTCTCTTTTTTAATTTAATATTTTCTCTGCATCTGATATAAAGGCCTGGAGTAATTTCAAACTTTACTTCTCTTTCAGGCCCAAACTTATTCTAGAACACCTCCCCAGAAAGGTGTTAGGTTCTAGCTCAGAGGCAAATACTACTGCTGTCAGTCATACTCTCTGCATATGTGAAAGAGGAGGAGGACAGGGGAGTAGGTCCCTCTAGGCCCAGCTATTTCTAAAGCAGTCATTTAACTAATTTCCCTGATGATTCCAGGATCCCATCCTGCTCTTTGTATGGATGTCAGTGATTTTAAAGTTTCTCATGGGCTCCATTAGAATCAATTGCTCTCACCTGGAGTTTTGGCATGGATTCTTCTATTTTGTTTTTTCCATTAGAAGCATGCTACTTGCTTTTAAACCTGTAATGGGATTTTTTCCTTTACTTGATTTTTCAATTTCTGCTTCACTTTTGGCTCTATTTTCTGTTTTCTAACACATTTGTTGTTGTTAGGTGCCAACAAGTTGTGTTCAACTCATAGCGATGCTATGTATAATAGAATCAATCTCTTCTCAACATTGTGCCATGCACATGATTTTTTTACGTCTAAGCCCATTGTTGCAGCCACTGTGTCAGTCCACCTAGTTGAAGGTTTTCCTTTTTTTTTTTTTTTTTTTGACCCACCACTGTCCCAAACATGATGTCCTTCTTTAGGGATTGGTCCCTCCTGACAACATATGCAAAATACATAATATGCAGGCTAGCCATCTTTACTTCCAAGGAGCTCTCTGGTTACCTTTCTTCTGGGATGGATCTGTTGTTTCTTTTGGTAGTCCACAGTATACCCAATATTTGTCTCCAGCACCATAATTCAAAAGCATCAATTCTTCTCCTGTCTCCCTTATTCATTTTCCAACTCACTTAGAATGTGATCACAATCATTTTGATGAAACCATGGACAGGAAGAGAAATAAACATGTAAACCAGAATCATCCCTCAGTCAATTACAGAACTTGTCTTTAGTAAATATTTGAAATTGTTTTTACTGTCAAATCCACTGCATTTGGTCATGTTCCCCAGCAGCATATCCAGAGACAGTGATTCCTGTGCAAGTGATGTGTTTGGAAATCCCTCTATGGAAACAGGAGATGGAGTAGGATTGGAGGGGTGGGGAAAAGAAATGCCAAGTGGGATAGACCGAACACTGCCACTCTCAAAGCAGTCCAAGTCCTAATCTCTGTAACCTATGAACATGCTACCTCACATGGCAAAAGAGACCTTGCAGCTGCGATTAGATTAAGGATTTGAAAACAGGGAGGATACCCTGGATTAGTCAACTGTTGTTTTTGTTCTTAGGTGCCCTCAAGTCAGTGACCATACGTACAACAGGCAAAACACTATTGTCAGTGCTTCTCTGCTATTCATAGGGTTTTCAATGGCACATTGATATTTGGGCATGGGTTGCCAGGTCCTTCTCCTAAGCCTACATTATCTGGTGTTGCCAGGCAGTCTCCCATCCAAGTAATAACCAGGCCCGACACTGCTTTGCTTCCAAAATCTGACAGGATCAGATGCCACAGTGCTACAGCTACTGGCTATTAGCTAACTTGTTGTTGTTGTTGTTAGGTGCCGTTGAGTCGGTATCCGACTCATAGCGACCCTCTGTACAACAGGGGAAACACTATTGTCAGTGCTTCTCTGCTGTTCATAGGGTTTTCAATGGCAGATTGATTTTTGGGAGGGGGTTGTCAGGTCCTTCTCCCAAGCCTACAGCTTCTGGTGTTCCCAGGCGGTCTCCCATCCAGGTACTAACCAGGCCCGACCCTGCTTAGC
>VMDO01019749.1:0-38976 GCA_007922755.1 Pedetes capensis
ATATATATATATATATATATATATATATATATATATATATATATATATATAGTGTGTGTGTGTGTGTGTGTGTGTTACTGGGGTTTGAACCCAGGGCCTTGCACTTGCATGCTCTGCAAGTGCTGGACCACTGGGCTGCACCCCCAGCCCAATTTTTTACATTTAGAGACAGGATCTCACTAAGTTACACCGACTGCCTCTGGTCTTGAACTTGCGATCCTCCTGCCTCCGCCTCCCAAGCTGCTGGGATTACAGGTGTGCGCCACTGCACCTGGCCCCATATATTTTTCAATAAGAAGTTTTCTTGCGCCAGGTGCAGTGGCACACTCCTTGAATCCCAGAGGCTCAGGAGGTGGAGGCAGGAGGATCGCAAGTTCGAGACCAGAGGCAATCAGGAAACTTAGTGAGACCCTGTCTCCAAAAGTAAAAAAATGGGCTGGGGGTGCAGCTCAGTGGTCCAGCACTGGCAGAGCATGCAAGTGAGAGACTCTGGGTTCAACCCCCACTACTGAAAAAAAAAATTCTTTAGTTCTCTGGGAGTTTTTATCATGAAACAATGTTGAATTTTATCAAACATTTTCTCATTTTTTTGTATGTTGACATTGATTATATTAATTTTTTCTCCATCAGGTTCTGGAATTTTCTTCGTTTCAGTTATTTAAATAGATACATGACTAGATGCTCCTTGACTTACAATGGGGTTATATCCTGATAAACCCATCATAAATTGAAAATAACCATAAGTCAAAAATACATTTAATCCACCTACTGTACTGAACATCACAGCTTAACCAGAAAGTAACCTGGACAGTCTTGGTTGTTTATCCTCATGCTGACTGAGTGCTGACTGACTGACATACTGTCTGACTAAGTGCTGTGGCTCACTGCCACTGCCCAGCATTCCACAGATCCCACATATTCCTAGCACAGAAAAAAATAAAAAATAGTAGGTATCATATTATCATAATATTTATTCAAGACAAATTAAAACACACAAAAATTTACACAAAAATATTCACAGTAGTTTTATTCAGAATACCTAAATCTGGAAGCCTCTCATTTATTCATTAACAAGGGAATGGATAAATAAACTGGTATATTTATAAAATGAGGAACTATTCATCCATAAAAAGGACCAAACTAATACATGCCAACATATATTTGTCTCAAAAACATTAAGTGAAATAAAAATGTTATGAAAATGGATTGTTGTTGTTGTTAGGTACCCTCTAGACAGTATACGACTCAGTAGCGAACCTCATGGGGTTTTCAATGGCTGACTGTGTCGGGATTGCCTTGGGAGTGGATTGCCAGGTCCTTCTCCCATTTTTGCGGCGCTGGGAATTGAACTCGGGACCTCAGAGACTGCAGCACAGTGCTCTACCAACTGAGCTAAATCCCAGCCCGAAAATGGATTAGATGTGACTATTCATATAATGTTCTATAACAGGCAAAACTAGAGTGGAAAAAATCATACCAGTGGTCACATGTGAGGTCAGATATGTAGATGTTCATGAGGAAGAGACATGAACAGATGTTCAGGGTAATGGAAATGGTCTAGATCTTGAAAGGGATTTGGGTTGCAGAGATACATGCATTTGTCTCCTTCATTAAACAGTACATGAAAAAATGTGCATTCTATTATATAAAAATTTTACCTTAAAAACTATAAGCAAATGTCAAACATTGGTTAATAATAATCATGCTGGAGTAGTTATAAATACAAAGGTTGCAGTACATACATACATATATATATTATATATATATATATAGAGAGAGAGAGAGAGAGAGAGAGAGCTCTTAAGATTTATTCATAGTATACAATCTAATTTAAAATGCATTAATAAATTTAAATAGATGTGTAGATAAAGAATTGGAGAGATAGTTACATGAGAAAGCAAACAAAATTAACTGTGGAACCTATGTGGTAGATATATATGTGTTTATTATACAGTTCTACATTTCTCTATGTTTAAAACTTTTTATAATAATATGGAAAAATGAAATATAAATAAAATAATTGTTTTTAAGCGTCTTTCCCTATATATTTAGAATAATTGGCCTGCTTTTGGTAAAATCGGAACCTATTTTCCTTATTAACTTACATTCAGACACAAAATATCTATAAGGAAATACTGCAATAAAATTTTTATGTACCTCTTTCAATTAAAGTTCTTACTATAGAGCAGATGCCTACTGCAGTAAAGACTGAAACATTGCTTGTAAGGAAATCCACATGATGATTCACTTCAACTGGACATGAATGTGAACATTCTAAAAGAACATTGGTGAGGCTCTTATCACCCTGCCTACAATGTGTGGTTGTTGCTTTTGCTGACTGTTACAATTCTAGATCTAGGAGCCAAGGCACTTCCTGTTAAAAATTTTATAACAAAGTATCATTTACATCAAGGTATTTTCCAGATAATGGGCTCTGAGTTCTTCAGGAAGAAGGAGAATGATATCAAGCAACACTTCAGTGTGAACTCTGATAACAAAATGAAGGACTGACCTCATACCACAAATTTGATTGTAATTTGTACAAATGAATCTTTGATTTTGCAGTATACTTCTTGGTATAAAGAAATAGTAAAATTTCTTTTAACTTCTCAATTACAATTTCAGGTATGAAATGAAAACACTATGTATGTCCGAATGTCTTACATTATGTTAATAATGGCACTAATTATTATGAACTTGACCATAGTCTCTCTCTGTTATTACCAAACAAGGTCTCATTATCTTTTGTAAATTGGAAGCCCTGTGGATTTGCTTCCCGCTTTTACTTCCTTGTTATTACACAATGTCCTCAGTGTAATACACAAAGTAATACACATATATGGGCTGGTAATGTTGAAAAGTATTTCCCAATAATAATATATCAATGCCTTTTCATTCACACAGCACCTTACCATTTCAATGTGCTTTTGAAATATGCAGCCTACTAAAACTTGATAATAGGTGAAGGACCTAGCAGCCCACTCCTGAAACAATCAGCCATTGAATACTCTATAAATTGCAGAGAAGATCTGACATGGCCCAACATTAAGAAGTGTTTTGTTTCGTTGTACATAGGGTCACTATGAGTTGGCTCCATCTCAATGGTACCTAATAACAACACCACCAAAACTTGATAAGACAATCATGCTCATAGGAGTAATTCTCAAATTGTTCAAACACAGCTGCATGATAATCCCCCAGGCTGCCTTTAAATGTAGATCTATGGGACCTATCTTACAACTACTCAAAAGGAAGTTTATGAGGTGATACTCAGAATCAGCTACCCATCTATCAATGTATCAATTGATAAGTAAAAATATAGACATTTATAGAAATATAGGTAACATATATATAGCAATAGCTAGATATAGATATATAAAATTTTAAAGTGATCCCACTCACAGTTTGAGAATCACAATACTTTTACAAATTCTGCGTATTGTTGGCATAGAAATCTTGGTAATAATCTTCACCTAGATTCTTGTTGGTTGAAACTGCTATTCATAATAACACATTGGGAATATTTGAACTTTAGAAATGAAAGGAGATTAATGGAAAACAGCGTAACATCCATGATAGGCTGCCTCTATTAGAGCATGAGTATATGGAAATTAAGAGATAAGAGTGAAAATTGAGATTAAGTTAGGGAATAACTAAAGTAATATCTTACATGATCCTGGTAATAAGGCCTAATTTCTTCTTCCAAGAAATTAGTAACAATCCTAACCAAATGAGAGTGAAATATATGTTTGTTTGGTCAGGGTCTTTCATTTCTTTCTTTGCCATGCTGGGTCTCTCTTCTTGAGCTGTGATTTTCAATGGAATGGAGGCTTCAGTATATCAGCAATGAAATTCCAGTGTGCAGAGATAATTTTTCATAGGTCTCTACTGTTTCTTCATGTCTTAAAGCAGGGCACAAACTGCTTTCATTCTGATCTATATTTGCAAGAATGTTTCCACAGCAGTTATCCTTGGGAGACAAAAACTTCCTCAAGAGCAAAGGGCAGGTTTGCCTAGTGTCCAGAGTAAAAAATTCAAATTTTCCAAGCTCTGGCTCTCTCTCCTGTAATACAACGCATCCTACACATTGGGGTTACCTGGCTGTCTTCACATCACCTCTGGGAACTGGGATAGGGGTTCCTATGCAAGAAAAGGCTGATACTCTCGGTACAGCTACTGCTGTGAGTAATGAACTGCCTCTGTCTCTAGCCCTGGCCTTTATTCTCCTGCAACATAGATGAACCTGTAGCAGAATAATTTACCAGCTTGAAACTTGGGTGAAATCTCTGATGTTTCACCAATTTTGACAGTTAGTTGCATAACATTTTCAGTTTCTCTCTACTCACTAAAATTTCAAACTAAGCAAAATGTCCCTAATGAGTTTATTTGTGAAATTCTAGTTATCTCTGTTGGTAATTTATGGAAGTTCAGGAGGTACTTGCTGCTGCAAAGCAACACTCCGAAAATCCTTTCTCTAGTACTTCGTGGTGCCCACACATGTCATCTCTCTTCTCACCAGTCGACATTGTTACAAGGTGTCTCTCCTGAGGTTTCTGACATGTTTTCTTCTGGAGGGAAGAACTAATATTTTGTACCAATACACCTGCTGAATATGCAGCAATTTCTAGGTTGAAGCAGAACTGAAACATGTTCTCCCATTGATTTCAGGAATGATTCTCTCAATGTCTGATAAATCTAAACATAGCTGTTATATACTTGGAAAGGAAGGAGGAGGGTAGGGATTCCAATTTCATCTCCACAGTCACATATCGACTTCAAAATACATTTATTTCATTTCATTCCTTGTTTTATGTAAATTGAGTGTTATAGACTTCAACAATTTTAAAGTTGAAAAAGATCTTAGACGTCATCTATGTGCAACCTCCCACACAAAACAGGTATATGCTCTGCACAAACTATAACCAACCATTGCTGAATAGTCTACAGTGATGGGAGCTTTTGAAATCCATAGAAAAATGCTGATTGGGATTGAAGCATTTAGCAATGTCTCCTTATACTAAGCATAAGTAGATACCTTTTTCACCTCTAACCATGAGTCCCAGGCCACCCCTCTGGAGCCAACACTGAATTAACCTATGCCTTTTCAGATAACATAAATAATCTCCTCCATGAACTAAACTTAGAAAATTATAAAAATTGTCTTTTAAATGGCACAGCTTCAAAATCTTTGGTTATTCTGGCAAAATACATACTAAAATGTACTGCATAAGTGCTCAATAGCCTAAACGGCAAAACTTGCAACAGCATTAGCCTTTCTCTACAGATGTGTCATTGGGTTGATTTATACTATGTTCATGGTTAATTGGAAATGTCAGCTCTTCTTCACATACATTTCTAAGAGTCAGGCTCATTATATTTTGAATTGAGGCAATTGATTTTTTTCTTTTATCTAAAGTAGATACTTAGTTTGGTGGAGTTTAATCCAATTTTCCAGCTTCTTAAAATTATTTTTGAATGTTCTTTCTAAAACCAAAACTAGGTACTTTTTCCAAATTTTATCACTTAAAAATCTGAAACTAATGCATTTTAAACCCTTACCCAGTTATTAATTAAAACATCAACTTGAACATGGCCTCTAAAAAAATCTCTTTGATCTTTAAATTTCTCTCAGAGTTGACACTAGTACAAAGATCTATATTATCTACGTGTGATAATTTTAAAAGCTTCAGTTTTATTCTAGGATTCAGTTGTTTATTTTATTCAAAAAGCTACACTGACTTGTGATAAATTAATAAGTCTTGCTGAAATTTGAAAAAATTGATTAATTTTTATCATAAAATTCGTAGATACTTATAGAAAATTTCAAATGCACACAGAAAAGAGTGCCAGTTGGACCTAGCACAAAGTTAGCTGTCTAAATCACATTTAGTCCACATAGCCAGCAAAATAACATAGCGATAAATAAGTACAGACAAAACCACACAAAACATACAGCTTCAGCATTATTAGAAAACAGATAACACTATCAGGTTTTAATCACTTCTACAGACAGAAATAAGCATTAAACACAAACAAAGCTATTGCTAACTTTCTTGCTATCACTTCAGAACATTATATGTGGAGAAGAGAGCTAAGTCTGCAGAGCAGGCATGGGAAAGAGAAAAAGGGGAACCCAAAGCAAATATAGACTTAATATCAAAACAAAACTCCAACAGGGAGCACGGGTCTGAAACCAAAGAATTGAGAGACTCAGTCATAATAAATCAAAGAATATGAAAATATGCATGTCTGAGATGGAAGTCTTGGGCAAGTATTATTTCTGGGGAAAAAAAGAGGGCAAACCAAAAGGGGGAGACATCCTTTTTAAATTATAGCATTAAAGATGCAGAAGGAATTAAGAGAAAAAAATAGGGCTCTTATAAAAAGGAAAACAAGCAGAAAGGTACATGAATCACCACCAACATAAAAGTTATCCATTAAAAAAAGTAACTTCATCAAATTAACAGGGAAAAAAAAATGAACTTTTGAAATAAGAACACCATGAGATAAACAGAATAAAATTAGCCCAATTCCATACAAATCTACCATAAGATAAAAACAGAAAATGATCAGAAGTGATCAAACTCTTCCAAAACTAATTTAAACCAGAAAAAACTACAATGCAAAATTTAAACAGAATAAAACATCCCCAAATAAGCATTCTAAGATAATGCTAATATAATAAACCCACTATTTATGAACAAAAATAAATAAATAAAACAAGAAAAGAAATAAGTCAATCTCAATCAACAAAGAAATTTTAAGAAAGACACACATGCGGATTAAAGTGAAAAACATAGTAAGAATGGAATTAAGTAGAAATTGAACAAAGAAATTGAATAGGGATAGGGGAACAAACACATGAAAAAGTGAGGAAATGAAATTAAATGAGTCACTAAGAAAATGACTGAAACTGAGTACAGGCAAAGAATATCTAACATAAAAATAACTGAATTTTCTGAAGAAGATTATCAAAAAATATACTATATCCTGTATATAAACTCTAATACAGAGAGTTCTATGTTTATCCACAATGAAGTAAGCAACATCCGGACTTACAGCCCTGCCTTGACAACTAGGAAAACTGGAGAAAATACTTAAGACAGCTATTTCCCAACTTCGGGGATCAGGTAGTAAAGCACTATGACCTATGAAAGTGGACACCAAATGAGTTGAGTCCCGTGATTTTCCCATATTGAGATGCTCCTGCAATGTCTTGTGGTCTCAAGTAGGTAAGAAAACAGAGAACACTTGCCTTATTCCTTGTCTGACTCCATTTATAAAAACAAATGTAATGCTGGGCATCATGACACAGCTTATAATCACAGTGACTTGAGAGGCAGAGGCAGAAGGAGCACAGATTCGAAGCCAGTGGCAGCCTGAGTAACTTAGTGAGGCCCTATTTCAAGATAGAACAGTAAAAAATGGGTGAGGCCCTGGGTTCAACCTCCCTGTACCTCAAAACAAACAAACAACAAACAACAAACAAGAACAACAAAAACAACAACAACAACAAAAACAACAAAACATACCAGAAGGCTAAGGGTGTCAGGATATCAATTATTTCTTCAGACAGATTGTGGGCAATGTAGTCCAGGCTGACTTTGAACTTGTGATTCTCCTGCCTCAGCCTTCCAAGTGCTAGGAACACAGGCATGCTACCATGCCCAGCAAGACATCAATATTTCATAATGGGAAGGAGGTAGTTTTCTTTTTTTCAGTTTGAGTACAGGCACAGTAACTATAAGAATAAAAAAATTTCTTCGACGAAAACAGAATTCATATCAATATAATTCATTATCTCCAATGTCCATTTACCTAACAAAATCATGAGACATGCAGAAAAGTAAAAATAAAAAAGGGGGAAAGGGCAGTCAATTAGAACATTCTGAACAGAAGTAAATTCTCAAGATAATAAACAAAGACTTTAAAGATTCTTTTATAAATATGCTCAAAGAATTAAAAGGAAATGTTCAAATAATTAGAGGAAAAATGATAAAAAATAAATACAAAATATTAACAAATAAAAAATTTTAATGGAATGTCAATTATATAACTTAAAAATCCAATAAGTAAAGATAAAATTTACTAGCTGGGAGACAACACTAATTGGCAGACTTATACTGCTTGATTTTGAGATAGAAATAAAGAGAGTGACATTTAACCTAAGTAAATCTATTTAGGTCCATGAAACAGAAATGAGGGTAAAGAAGTAGACCTACACATTTATGAGTATTAAGCCAAACAGTTGAGACCAGGAGGGCTGGGGATGTAGCTCAGTGGTGAAGTGCTTGCCTGGCATGGGTGAGTCCCTGGGTTCAATTCTCAGCACTTGGGGTTAAAAAAAAAAAAATCTTAGCTAGGAAAAGACCAGTTCATGGGACAAGCCTCTACAACTACCAGCAGCAGGATGGGTAGCCGTTAAAATCATGCCTGCTGGACCAAAGATGCTAGAGCATTCTTATAATAAAATTGGAGGAAGAAATATACAAGTTGTCACACTGAATTTACATTGGCTATATATATACCAGGGGCTGGGATTTGGCTCAGTTGGTAGAGTGTTGCGCTGCAGTCTCTGAGGTCCCGAGTTCAATTCCCAGCACCACAAAAATGGGAGAAGGGCCTGGCAATCCACTCCCAAGGCAATCCCGAAACAGTCAGCCATTGAAAACCCTATGAGGGTCACTATGAGTCGGATACCGACTCGATGGCACCTAACAACAACAATACATATACCAGGTGGAACAGGGTGAAGTCAGGAAAGTTTCAGTAAAGGACAGTCTATATGGAGGAGTATTTGTTATTTCCAGACTGGCTGAAGTTAATAGTAGAGAAAGTTCTTTTGCAAGCCATTTCAGCCACTTGGAGCTTGAGTTGAGATTTCAACATTCCTGAGAAACATGGAACAGTATTTTCATCGTGCTTCTTTTTGATGTCTTTCCTTTTATTTTGTTTCCTACCAATTAATTGGTTAACTTCCCCAATCTCTTCCTCCAAGACAAAAAGATAATTATGTGAGAGATAGGATAAACTTCTCACCCAGGAGTGTTTGGATAACTGGATATTCATCTGTAAAAAGTAGATCTCAATTTCACATCAGCGCAAAGATAATTCAAAAAATTGTGTACACCTACGGTAAAAATTGAAACTGTCTTTCTAGATGATACTGTTATAACATAGGAGATAATCTTTGTGTCCTTGGTTAGGCAGGTCATACATTCCTCAGACACAACCTAGAAAAGAAAAGGATAAAATTAAAAATAAATGAAGTGAACTTCATCAAAATTTTAAATGCCTGCTTTTCAAAAGATACACCTAGGGAAATGATTAGGCTATCAAAGACAGGGGAAAATATTCACAGTACATATATCTAAGAAAGGTGTTGTATTCAGAAAATATTTAAAATTTTATAGCTCAGTAATAGAAAGACTAATGTTGTTGTTGTTGTTGTTAGGTGCCGTCGAGTTAGCATCCGACTCATAGCGACCCTTTTTTTTTTTTAGGGGCCTATTGGAGAAAGACTAATAGGCCCCTAAAAATTGGCAACAAATTTGAACAAAAACTGCAGGAAAGAAAGCTGTATAATTGGGCAATAACCACATTAAAAGGTGTTCAATATCATTGTTGTTTTTGTTAGGTGCCTCGAAGTCTAGTCTGACTCATAGTCAACCCTGATAGGGTTTGCAATGGCTGATTGTTTCCAGATTGCTTCAGGGAGTGAATTACCATATTCTTCTCCCATTTTTGCAGTGCTGAGGATCAAACCTGGGTCCTCAGAGAGTACAGAGCAGCACTCTAACAAATGAGCTAAACTCCAGCCCTCAATATCATTAGCACGAGGGAAATTCATACTAGAATAACAATCAGATACCACTATACCTCTACTGTGAGGGGGAAAAATAGCAAACAAATAAACAAAACTGGAAATACAACATATTGCCAAATAGGTAGAGAACTCAGAAAACATACACTGTTGGTGATAACAAAAACTGCTTCAAAAATCTTGCAAGAATTTGGCAGTTTCTCAAATGCACATTCACTGTATACTCCATTAATTCATTCTAATTTTTCCAAAGGAAACAAAGACACATCATCACAAAAAGACTTGTCCAGAAATATTCACAGTCTTATCTAACAGCTAAAGTGTGATAAAACACAAATGTCTACCAAAGGGTAAATTCTCACACAAATGATAGTAATATACATACAATGGAATATTACTTTTCAGGGAAAAGGACAGTACTAACATATGGAATGATATGGATAAATTCCAGAAGCATGCCAGAAAAGAGAAATAAGTCTTAATAGAAGCTAGACACTATATAGCTCATGTTGTATGATTAATTTACAAGATATTCTAGAAAAGTCAAGTTTCAACTGCAGTTATAGAAATTCAGTCAGTGATTGCTGATAGCTAGGGAACGGGTGGTGGGATGGTACAAGTGTATTGGGAGAAGGTGTGAACTGGAGAGAGGTGCAAAGAACTTTGTTGAGCTATGAAAAGTCCTGTATACCGATTGTGGTAGTGATTGCTACATGGGTTACACAAATATATGTGTTTATCAAAATCAATCAGCTAGGCTCAGAGGCACATGTCTAATATCCCAGCAACTTGGGAGGCGAGGCAGGATGATTGCAAGTTCAAGGTCAAATGCCGACTTTGCAAGTTCACATGTCTAATATCCCAGCAACTTGAGAGACAGAGGCAGGAGGATTGCAAGTTCAAGGCCAAAGGTCAAAGGCATATCTCAAGATAAAAAATAAAAAAGGGCTGAAGTGCAGCTAAACAACTCAGTAGTAGAGCATTTGCAAGCACCAGTGAGGCCTTGGGTTCAGCACCCCAGTATCACAATAAAATGAAATAAAACTCTACAATTTTAATGTTTGAATATTAATGTATGTAAATTATACCTCAGTATATTTGATTTAGGGAAACAAAATCTGTAATCAAAGAAAACTTTCTTGACATAAAAGTAGACCTTCATCTACACATTAAGAAGGCTAGAAATATTGACTTTGAATGTTATAACTTCATGCCATACCCAAGTAATGCTATTATAATTTAAAGATAAAGAAAAAATTCTCAGGAATTACACACTAAAAGACCAAAGTAAGAAAATAATATGAGATCAGAATTCTCAAAATCAACACAGAAAATAAGGCAAAATTAGAGCAGCATTTTTAACAAATTTTAAGAAAGAATGATCCCCCAAGGCTATATCCAACCAAACTACTGTTCAAATAAGAGTGATCTTTATTCAACTAAAAAAAAACATGAAATTTTAGGCAAAATACCAATGGCAAGTGTTTAATGTCTTCAATCATAAATATGTCCAAAACAAGGATAAGAAAAAGGATTGAAGAATAGTATGTAAGTATAATTTCACAAAGTATAAAAAACTCAACATAAAATGGAAGAAAAAAGAATGAAAATGAAAAAGGCAAAATAAGTTCATTAATTGTTGGAGTGAAAATCAACTAAAAATTAAAAAGGGGGCTGGAGATGCAGCCCAGTGGGAGAGCACTTGCAAAGTATATGTAAAGCCCTGGGGTAAACCCCCAAGTACTGTCAAAAGTGGGTAGGGAGTTAAAAAGAAAGGAAGAATTAGGGATATTATAAAAGATAAAATTGAAAAAAAGGTAATTTCTACATCAAAAAATCCTAACATACCAAAATAGTGTTTTTATAAAGCAAAAACTATATGGAAATAACATTTGCACCAGCTGCTGTGGTGCACACCAGCAATCCTAGCAACTCAAGAACCTGAGGCAGGAAGATTTCGAATTCCAGGCCATCAATGGCCTGTACAACCTAGCAAGACCCTGTCTCAAGATAAACTGATATAAAAATGGAGCTCAGAGTGTGGCCTAGTGATAGAGCACCTGCCTAGCATGCTTGAGGCCCTGGGTTTTACCTTTAGTGCTGCAGGAAGCAAGGAAAGAAAGAGGGAAGGAAGGAGGGAAGGAAGGAGAAAAAAAGAAGGGAGAGATGAAAAGAGTTAAGGAAGAGGGAAAAAAAGAAAATAGCATTCGTGTTTTAACGTTCCAGATATAAGTCAATGTTAACTAGAATTCGTTCCAATATCTCACTCTCATTTTCCACCACCTCATTTTTTTTCTTTATCTTTCATCCATTCACTCTGTCTCTCCATATGTATTCTTAGCACACATTTGGATTGTTGGATTATGTTTTCATTTAGTATTCCATCTGACCTTTGTGCATGCCACCAAATGCTCACTAAAAACATGACTTTTATTACATCTCTTACATAATCTATGTAATGGAGGAGTTGATATATTTGTTCTAAAATCCTGTTGGCTTGTTCTACTTTTATAAGCAACTATGCATCCATTTGACAGACTGGGTTTTAGCTCAGTTGGTAGAGCACCGCTCTGCAGTATCTGAGGTCCTGAGTTCAATTCCCAGCACTGCGAATATGGGAGAAGGATGAGGCAATCCACTCCCCACACAATCCTGAAACAATCAGCCATTGAAAACCCTGTGAGGGTTGCTATGAGTCAGACAAGACTTGACAGCACCTAAGAACAACGTACATCCATGTACTCATTTAGTTGACGTGCCTTTATGAGCTGTCCATTGCAAACAATACACCTATGAGCAAGGTAGAAGTGTCCCTACTAGCAATGGAGGGAAGAAAATAATTATATAATGTGGAAGTTGAGAGATGCTGGGGCATATTTTAAGGAAATTTGCCTCAGTCTTGAGACTGAAGTCCAGACAAAGTCAGGCCTCCTTGTAGAAGGAAGTGAAGTTTTTTAAATGAGTGAGGAATGTGAAGTAGGCAGAGGAATAGGAAATAAGGACCATTCAATTACATTTCCTATATCAGTTTGTCATGAACTGTAACTTTAGCTCTGTATTTTATGGATAATAATAAGTATTTTTCATCATACATACATCCTCTTTAAAGAATTGTTTTAGACATTTGCTATATTTTATAAACATTTTAATGACTATTAACTATATATGTAACTGGCATTGTTGATAGCCTCAGGTATTTTACACCACAACCTGACAGTTTTTAAATCTCATGGGTTGACTAAATTTTTGTTTAGCTGAAGTGTTTTAATTTCCAGAAAACTGCATTCCTATTGATACAGAAATGATAGACAGATAGATGGATAGATTACATATGCACATATGTCAATAGATAGAGAATAACATTTCAAAGGGAGATTATAGCAATTTAATCAACAATTAAGTCAGTGTGTTTTGGCAAGATTTTTTTTTGAAAAATGAAATGATCATTAAAAATCTATTCAAATTCCATTTATATGAAATGTCCAGCACAGGCAAATTTAGAGAAAAAGCAAGTAAATCGCTGGTTATCTGGCACTGTGGCACTGGGGTACAGGTAAGGGATATTGTGTGAGCTTTCTGTTTGAGGTAATGAAAATATTGCAAAATGCATTGGGGAGATGTCTGCACAAATCTCTAAATAAACCAAAAGCCACTGAATTGTACACATTAAATGAATGAATTGTGTGGCTTGTGAATTATACCACAATAAAGCTGTTTTTTTAAAAAGAATTAGCTTCTTATTTTCACTGTTCAGTCATCAATTTGCTGAAATTTATCTCTTTTCCTGGAGCCAGAGGCATCATTTACCTCATCTCCAGGCTTTTGGCATCTCTTCCCTTCACCATGGCTTCAAACTCCAAGTATGAGCTAGATTAAAATCACAGCATCAACAAGCATTTTACTCTGACCTACCTGGATACAATAACATGGATCTTAAAATCATTTCCAATATTTATTTACAGTTCTACTTTGCTTTTTCTACTTCTCTGATGTCTGATGTTATACCCACCCCAAGTTTTCACCTCTCAGCCAAACAAGATTTCAGGAATGGATCTGACCATCTAATTTGGGTTCTTATACAAAGGCTCACACTATGACTCTCAGGAAACAGCACATTCTACAGTAGTTCAATCACAAGAGCCAAACTCTTCCATCCAAAAACAAACTAAATTCCCATTCTAACAGTGGAGTTTAAGGCAGCAGAACAGAATGGAGAACCATTTGGGAATAAAAGAAAGTTTCGAAGACCCTGAAATCCAGACATGCTGGTGTCTGCCAGACCTGCCTGCCTGGTTTGGACTTCCACCCTTTCATTATAATTCTTGGGGCTGGTATTTCTCTTAAGAGCTCCTCTGGCCTAACCTGGGTAGCAAAACAGCACCTTTATATTTAGTTTAGTTTTGGTCCTCTTCGACATGGTTTCCTCCCCTGCAAATTATAGATGGAACTTGTTTAAAGCCAGCCATATGGAAAAAGTAGTAAGTCCAGATAATTCCTTTTTCATTTACATTGCTATATTGAAACCTTTCGTGAACTTTGGTATTTTTCTTCTCTTTGTCTAAAACAATGCTAAAAAGAACTCAAAATTTCGGACAAGGCAAGAAGCTTTAGAAGGAAAAATGGAAAACTACAATGGAAAGAGGCAAGCTTTTTAAAAGATTAGCCCTGTTCTCCGGGGAATTTTCCTTAGTGTCCAGAGGATGGAGGACACAAAGCTATATGAGGATGCCTTTAAGTTAGCTCAGCTCCTCTCACAAGTACGTGGAGTCCTGTGCAAATGAAATGAACAAGGTTGACACCTCACAGCCAGAGTCAGCCAAAATGAGAAGTTTACCTGCACAGGAGCAGAAAAAAAGTGAGCAAGAATTCTGAGACTTTACAAGAGGCTTCCAAGGCCTACTGTTTACTGCCCACTCACCCCCAAATCTAGTACTAGGGCTGTATCAACGCAAGCTCCCATTGTTGTTGTTAGGTGCCTTCAAGGTAGTTCTGACTCCTAGCGACCCTGTGTACAATAGAACAAAACACTCCCCGATACTGTGCCATACCCAAAACTATGTCAGTGCTTCTCTACTGTTCATAGGGAATTTGATGGCTGATTGTTTTTTGGGAGTGGGCTGCCAAGTCCTTCTCCCAAGCCCAGTATTCCCAGGTGATCTTCCATCCAAGGACTAACCAGGTCAGGTCCAATCCTAATTAGCTTCCAAGACCTGGCAGGATCAGACGCTAGGGTGGCACAGCTGTAGACAAGCTCCCATTGGTAATAGGCAAATAAATTGGTTGGGGAAAATGATACTTTAACCCCTGGAAAGCTCCTGCTAACAAAACTAAAATTCAAATCTTTGACTATTTTCGGTCTACCGTACTGTTCCTTTTCTTCAACATGCACCCCACTTTCTCTTCTGTGTCTAGTGGACATCAGTGTTCATTGTCCTTTTCCAGGTCACAGCATTGGTTTTTCAAGTACAGTGGTGTAGCTTCTTTCTTTCCTTTTTCATCTTTGTTGTTTTTTAGGTGATTCATCAGAAAGTTCTTAAAGAATTTTACCACTGAAGATGTAGCTCAGTGTATTGGTTAGCATGTTCAAGGCCCTGGGTTCAATCTCCATAAATAAATAAATAAATAAATAAATAAATAAATAAGAACTTTATTCCCAAGTCAAGCTATGGACAGTGAAAACCTCTATTTCTATCCTCTCCTAGTGCCAAATCTTCAGACAAGGAGATACCCCCCCAGCCATGATGACATAGGCCCCAATCAGACAGAATCTCCACATCTCTGACTCCCATCAGGCTACTGAACCATTGTGCCCTATAGATCTTTTTCCCTCTCATTTGTACATAACTCTTTCTGCATTGACAAAATTTGGTTTGACTTCATAAGAAGAACCGTTGCTTTGTTTCCTCTGCCCTTTTTCAGCTTTTCAGGGAGGCCTAAAGTGTCAGCTGTTAAAGTGGATTTTAATTATTGACTCATCAGCCTTGGCCTTCCCCAGGGAAAGGGAACCTGCTTTTTCACATTTGTGCTATTGAGGGCAATGTCTCAGATATGATAAATAAATAACAGCGCATGATGAATGTCTGATCCTCCTTAGGCCACAAGAGGAAAGTTCTGTCAATGTAATGATGCTTCTTTCCCCCTTGAACAAGGCAACACCAGCTTAGCAGCTGCAGCTGCAGCTGTGGAACAAAAAGCATGGGCTTGAGCACCCTTTTTTTCTGTGCTGGGAAGAAGGTGGCAGGCTTAATAAATCCTAAGTTGTGGGGCTTGTCTATTTTCATCCTTTTTCTGGCCTCCTTTAAAGGATGAAGAATGAAAATGAGATTCCCTCTCTGGAGAATGACCTTGCTTCATCATTGTGGGAATCTTGGCAATCTACCTTCTCTGTTCTTCAGGTTCCTTATCTATACAGACATTATTGGGCTCTGCCTGTACTGAGTCACTGTCATGAGATCCCAATAAAGTAACGTTTGAAAAATGTGAAAACATAACTGTTGAGCTGCATCATTATTAGCAGGATTTTTCTCTTTCATACATACTTTTACTTGGCCTTTATTTATTTATTTTTAACCTCTCTTGGTGTCAAAGGCATGCAGTGGAGAAAATATCATCTCTTTCACAAATAATGCTTGGAAAACTGGATTTCCATATGTAGAAGAATGAATGTAGATGCGTCTCTACCACCTAGTATGAAAATCAATTCAAAATTGTTCAAAGATTGCAATATAAAACCAGAAACTTTGAAATGACTGGAAGCAAATGTAGGAAACATGCTCTGACACATTGGCACAGGCAAATACTTTCTTAGCAAGTTTTCAGTAGCAAGAAACAGCACCAAGAATTGACAAATGGTATTATATAAAATTTAAAAGCTTTTTCACAGTAAAGGAAACAATTAATAGTGTAAATAGAGAGCTCACAGAATGCGAGAAAAATCTTTGCTTCCTATACATTTGACAGAGGACTAATATCTAGTATATATAAAGTACTCAAAAAATTAAACACCAGAGTAAAAAATAATCCAATAAATAAGTAGAAAATGGAGCTGAACGAACAACTCTCAAAAGAAGAAAAGAGTCAATAAACATAAGAAAAAATTGTTTAATATCTTTAGCCATCAGGGAAATGCAAATCAAAACTACACTGAGATTCCATCTCACCCCAGTCAGAATGACTACCATCAACAAAACATGCAACAACAAAGGCTGGCAAGGATGTGGGTCGTGGGGAGGGAGGAACCCTTCCATATTGCGGGTGGGACTGTGAATTAGTATAACCATTATGGAAATCCCCATGTGTCCATCAGCTTGTTGAGCTGTGGGGACTTGCATGTTACTGTGATGTCAAAAGCTGTCACCAGTACTGCAGATACCAGCAGGGTCACCCATGGTAGACAGGTTTCAGCTGAGTTTCCAGACTAAGACAGACTAGGAAGAAGGACCCAGTGGCCTGCTCTTGATAAAATTAGCCATTAAAAACCCTATGAATAGCACTGAAGCATTAACAAATACAGTGCTGGAACATGAGCCCTGAAACTGGAAGGCATTCAAGAGACGACTGGGGAAGATTTGCCTCCTCAAATTAGCGTCGACCTTAGTGATGGGAATGGAGTAGGGACCTCCTTTTGCTGATGTGACATGATTCAAATTGAGAAGAAACATGGCGACTACAACAATGGGCTCAAACATAAAAAAGATCATGTGTATGATATACCCTATGAGGGTCAATATGAGTCGACTCAATGGCACCCAACAGAAACAACAATGGCATAGTGTCAGGTAGTGTTTCACTCTGTTATACATAGGGTCACTATGAGTCAGACCTGACTCAATGGCACCTAACAATAGCAACATTATGCAAATCAGTATGAAGAGTCCTCCAAAAACTAAAAATAGAACAATCAGTGATCTTGCTACCCCACTTCTAGGTATATATGCAAAGAAGGACAAGTCATCATACCACAGGGACACCTTGCATTGCCATGTTTAGTGCAGCAGTTTTCACAATTTCTTTTCTTTTTCTTTCTTTTTCTTTTCTTTTTCTTTCTTCTTTTTTCTTTTTTTTTTTTCTTTTTTTTTGTGTGTGTGGAACTGAGGGGATGAACCCAGAGTCTCATGCATGCATCGCAAGTGTTCTGTCATTGAGCTGCACCCCCAGCCCCTTTTTTACTTTTTTAAAAAATTGAGACATGATCTCCCTAAGTTATGCATGTTGCAGATTGAAATATAGAAGGGGACTCATAAGAAGGGGAGTGGAGGCCAGTAGAAGGGGTAGGGGGATGGGAAAATTGGGAGGGTGAGAAGAGGCAACATAGGAAAAGGGGAAGAACAAGTGCAAAATGAAAGATGCAATCCTATGAAAAGCCCAAATGAATCTCACTATACTATATGTGCCTGCATCCCTAGCCCTGTGGCATCTGATCCCATCGGATCTCAGAAGCTAAGCAGTGCCAGGCCTGGTTAGTACTTGGATGGGAGACTGTCCAGGAACACCAGGTGCTATAGGCTTGGGAGAAGGACTCAGCAACCCACGCCCAAAAATCAATCCGCCATTGAAAACCTTATAAACAGCAGAGAAGCACTGGCAATAGTGATTCCCCTGTTGTACATAGGGTCATTATGAGTCAGATACCAACTCGACAGCACCTAACAACAACAACATACTATATGCAATTTTTAAAAAATCATACTATACGTCATAAGTATAGACAATTGTCACTGCGTGGAAATCATTTTATTCTTTTGTTTCTGTTTTTGTTTTTGTAAAATATGTAAGGGAATAGAAGTGTCTACAATCCTGATTTGATAATTGCACAGTATATATTAGAACTGATTTACCACTCTGTATCCTGCAAATGTCTACAGGCATACCACCTTGGTGTCCAATCCCATCTGATCACAGAAATTAAGCAGGTTTGGCCTGGTCAGTCCTTGGGTAGAAGGCCACCTGGGAATACCAGGTACTGCAGGCTTGGGAGAAGGACCTGGCAGCCCACTCCTGAAACAGTAAACCATTGAAAACCCTATAGACAGCAGAGAATCACTGATATGGTGCTGCACATGGCACAGTATGGGCGAGTGTTTCATATGCTGTACATAAGGTCACTACGAGTTTGACCTGACTTTACAGCACCTAACAACAACAACACCCCATAAATGTGTACTATCAAAATACTTCATAAAATAAATAAACACATATACTTTATTGGAAGCATTAGAATAAAGGAATCACTGGAAGTGATGTTCATCATCTGCTAACCTGACACGGCTATATCAAGCATAGCATTACCCCTTGGAACAGACATTTTGCCTTGGGAAGTATGGATATTATACCAGATGTGACACACAATAAAAGCTCTTTCTGAACTTCAGATGGCTTGGCCGTGTTCAGAGTCAGATCTTCAGAGAGGCTTCTGAGCAGGGTGGAATTAATGAAAATCACAAAGTCTCCCATGTGTAACTATGCTTTCCTGCTGTGAATGCACCTCAGCACTGGCTCAACACACAGGTACAAAGCTCTTCTCTGGTGAAACAGGGTCAGCAAATTTCTCCCCTCTAAAACAATTAGAGAAGAAAAGATTAGCTTCTTACTGTCTTATATCCTCTGAAGTGGAGACTGAATTTCACTGGTAATTAAATACTTTCAAGAAATCAATTATTTTTCTGGATAAATCTAGTTAACCAATAGAAAATTACTCTCAAAATAATCATACATGACCTTTTTTCTTTCTTTTTTTGGCAGTACTTGGGAGTTGAACCCAGGGCCTCACACATACTTTTGCAAGTCTTCTACAATAGGCTAGGCTGCCTATTGTTTTTCCTTTTTTATTTTGGGAAAGGATACAAAATCAATAAGCAAAAATCAGTAATGTTTCTATATGCCAATAGTGAATTATATGAAATAGAAATCAAGAAAGCAATCACAACCCCATTTAAAATAGTTACAAAAAAAGAACCTAGGGATAAACTTAACAAAAAAGGCAAAATATTTCTACAATGTTGTTGTTGTTAGGTGACATCAAGTCAATGTCTGACTCATAGCAACCCTAGGCACAGCAGGTGAAATTATTGTTAGGGCTTCTCTGTTATTCATAGGGTTTTCAAAGGCTGATTGTTTTTTCAGAGTGGGTTGTCAGGTCATTCTCCCAAGCCTACAGCACCTGGTGTTCCCAGGAGGTCTCTCATCCAAATACTAACCAGGCCCAACCCTGCTTAGCTTCCAAGATCTGACAAGATTGAACTCTACAGTGATATGGCTGCAGGCTTTCCACAATTAGAATTATGAAACACTGATGAAAGAAATTGAGGAGCACACAACAAAGGAGAAGAGTAAATAGTTCATGTTTATGGATTGGAAGAATCAATATGGTTAAAATGTCCAAACTACCCAAAGCCATTTACAGATTCAATATGATCTCCACAAAAATACCAGTGACATTCTTCACAGAACTAGAAAAAGCAATCCTAAAATTTATGTGAAACAAAAATACCCTGAAGGTACAAAGCCAACTTCAGCAAAAAGAATAAATCAAAGTCACTCTTCTACATGACTTTAAAACATAAAACAAAGATATAGTAAACAAAACAGCATGGTATTGGCATAAAAACCAGCACTTAGACCATTGGAACAGAATAGAGAGCCTAGAAGTTAACCTATGCATCTACAGTCAACTTATTTTCAACAAGGGAACTAAGGACACATATGGTATAAAGGACAGTCTTTTTAAATAAGTGACGTTCAGAAAATTGTATATCCATGTTAGAAGAAAGAATCTAGACCCTTACTTCTTATCAGTAACAGAAACTACTCAAAATATATTAACTACTAAAGTATAATACCTAAAACTATGAAACTACTAAAATATGACATAGAACATATTCTTCAGGACATTGGAATGGTCAAATATTTTTTGGACAAGATACTAAGAACACAGGAAACAAAAGCAAAAATAGACTAAAATTATTACACCAAACTGAAAGTTTATGCATAGCAAAATAAATAATCAACAGAGATCAACAGAGTACAGAATCTACCTTTAGAATGGGAGAAAGTTATACTTCAGACAAGGATTGATATCCCAAATATATTAGGAACTAAACAGTGAAAAAAGTCCAGTGAAAAAAATGGGCAGTAGATCTTTGAAGACATTTCTCAACAGAAAATTTACCAATAAGTGCCCAACAAGTACATGTAAAAATGCTTAACATAACAAGGTTGTGGAGAAAAGATTACCCTTGCACATTGTTGGTAGTAAAATAAACTAGTACACCATTATGGAAAATAGTATGAAAGTTCATCAAAAAAATTAAAAATGAAACTACCATATGATCCAGCAATCTTACTCCTGGTTATATTTCCAAAGGAAATGAAAACTATATGTCATAGGACATCTGCTTCTCATGCTCTTGGCTGCACTATTCACAATGAACAAGATATGGAATCAATCTAAGTGTCCATCAATAGATGAGTGAATGGGTAAAGTAAATGTGGTACATGTTTGTTATTGTTAGGTGCCCTTGAGTTGCATCCACCTTAGAGACCCCATGTACAACAGAATGAAACACTCCTTGGGACTGTGCCATGCCCAACATTGTTGTCAATGCTTCTCTGCTATTCATAGGGTTTTCAATGGCTAATTGTTTTGTGAGTGGGTTTCCAGGTCCTTCTCCCAAGCCTACAATGCCTGCTATCCCCACGTGGTCTCCCATCCAAGGACTAACCAGACCTGACCCTGCTTAGCTTCTGAGATTAGACAGGATTGGACACCAGGGTGGTATGGCTATAGATGTAGTATGTATACAAAATGGAATATTTTTCAGCTATAAAAAGTTTGAAATTCTTTCATTTGAGACAGCATGGAAGGAACTGAAAACCTTTGTATTAAGGGAAATAGGCCAGGCACCAAAGAACAAATATTGCATGATCTCAATCATAAGTAGAATCTCAAAAAGTGGATCTCATGGAAATTGAGAGTATAATGGTGGTCACTGTTAGGTGGCAGTCAGGCATGAGCAACAGGGCAGAATAGGACACCGAGGAACAAAAGCACAGAGAACCAGTTCAGGTAAGTATATTGTTAGACATGAGGATTTTTGAAAAAGAATCACATGAACAGATCATGGAAAAACTCATGCCCTAGTAAACTGGTTCTATTCTAGCTCCACTCTAATGCTGTCTAGACTCCCAGATGAACAAAACACCAACTACCCAAAGATCCACCATCAACCACTAGGTTACTTTTTCTTGAGCAGCCTGCTCTGTGGTCTAAGAGCATCTTCTTTCCCATTTCTCTTAATAAACTCACTTTTCTCTCTACAAACTGACTGTTGACTTTAACTTTCCCACTATTGTGGGTTAAATTCTTCTTAACAAAGGAAAAAGAATGAAGGATTTTCCCACCATGGTCACAAGAGGCACAGGAGGAATTAGTCAATGGATGCAAAGTTAATGTGAGATGGTGTAGGGAATTATGGGATAGCCCCAGGGGATAGAGAGGAAGCATGATTGGGATAGAGGCCTATCTAGCCTGCCTGGAGGACTGATGTCTATCCTCCAGGGCAAGATGGCTCCCACATCTGGTCTCTGTAGGCATGGAGTGAGCAAAGGTGGTGCCAGCCTGCTTGGAGCCCCTGTTATCTAATTGGCTGTATCCAATCCTCATCTTGTCCCCTGATTGGTAATCAAGGATCTCCCCTTGATTGGCCAAGCAGTGACATCTGGTTTCACCCTTTATTTGAATGTCACTTCTAATTGGTTGTGCCCAGCCCCTCAAGCCCCCACCTGATTTGTTGATTGCCATCTTCAAGCAGTTAAGGCAGTTACCCAAGGACTACATAAACAAAGCTAGCTCTGCATGTGGTGCTGCTGATGGTGATGCTGAGTGCTGCTGGCTGCTTGCTGCCTGCTGAGGGGTTACTTGCTGCTGGTATATTCTGCCACTCCATCATAGGTGGGCCACACCATCACCAGATCAAGAGAGAAGACTGCCTGCCATCGCAGAGGCCATCCCACTGCTGGACCAGGACAGAGATCATCATAGGCCAGCAGCAGAAAAGAAGCTGGTCTTCATGGAGGATGCCTGAGGAGCTGAGACTCTGACTGACCGCCACTGGGGTCAGAGCTGTGATACTTCCACCATCCTGAAGGGCAGAGCTTGAGGACTTTAAGACCTGTAGCATTTATTTCCTTACAGGAGCTCTGGAATAAAGTATGATCTAAAGCCCTCCCGAGGCCAGCAGTCCTTGTCTCCATGGGTCATGCTCGCCAGAACCCCCCTTCTGCCTGTGTGGGGTCCCAATCCCCATTGGAGGGGCAACCAACCAGATGGGAACAAGAAGCTCTGGTGTGCAATTGCACAGTAGTGTGAGTATAGATAAGTTATGTATCATATACTTCAAAAAAGTTAGAAGAAATGATTTTGAAAGTTTTCACCATAAAGCAATGGTGTTTGAGGAGGTAAATGTGTTTAACATGATGTAAACCTTATGCATCTGCAGCCATACCCCCGTGGCATCTGATCCTTTCTGATCTCTGAAGCTAAGCAGGGTCAGGTCTGGTTAGTCCTTGGACAGGAGACTGCCTGGGAATACCAGGTGCTACAAGCTAGTGAGAAGGACCTGGCAACCCACTCCCAAAAAAGCAATCAGCCACTGAAAACCCTATGAATAGCAGAGAAGCACTGTAGTAGTGCCAGGCATGGCACAGTATCAGGGACTGTTTCATTCTGTTGTACATAGGGTCTCTATGAGTTGGACCCAACCCAATAGCACCTAACAACAACAACAACAACAACAAATATTATGCAAAATATGCATGTATCAAACATTACATGGTACCCCATTAATATGTATAATTTTTGTTTTAATGTATTATATAAAATAATTTTTTTAAGTTGAAAAATAATCTTATTTTATTTTGAAGCAGGGAAAAATCTACCAAACAGAGGCAAGAGGGGAAAAATCAATTAGAATTCAGCATGACTCCTAAAAATATATATGGACAAGAAACAAGGCATTTAAACAAAAACAGAATCACCTGGCTGTGTCAGGGCCGCAGAATCCCAGTCCTGACTGGCTCATGGAAAAGAGACTCCATTTCTTTACTAAGCATAACTTCAGAAATGAAAACAAACAAAGCTTACATGTTTTTTCTTGATTCTAGTTTTTTAATCAGGGCTGGGCCTTCCTTGGGCTCTGCCTCAAGATAGTGATTTCACTGGTCCATTTCCCTAGCAGAAGTCAACACTTCTCGAAACAGCCTTTCACTTAATCTAGTTCATTAAGCATTCAAAGCTATCAGAAGGTTAAATTACACAGAACAAACACCAGTGACTGGTGCGCATGTAATAGGAATAGGAGGTGTCCCTGGAGGGTAGAGAGTGGCAGAGATGGTAATTTTATGAATTGTATCATTAATAAAATATATTTTATTCTATTTGATGCTGACTTTAGGAAGGTTCCTGTATGATGATTACATTTTTAAGCAGGCAATTTTTTTATGGCTTTACCCAAGGCTAAAGGGAAATCTAATACAAAATTCAAAAAGAATTGCATATTAAAATTTTACTTGTGTCCTTTTAGGAGGTTTTAAGAGCTATAAATTTGAAGCTTTCCAAAACAGAAAGAAAAAATGTAACTTAAACTATTGCATAACTCATAATGGGAAACTTTCCAAAGAACAGGATGATCGCACTATTTTAGATTGTGAAATCACTTTAGAAACTTTCATTTTTCTTATTAATGATATTTAAAGACAGCCTGTGTTTAGAAAGAGACAACCACTTTGTTATTGGCAATTGGGACTTTTTAAAGTTAATTTGAAAGACAAGTTTATATTATCTTTTTATATCTCACAAACCTACAAGAGTACTTCGCCATAAATAATGAAGTCCTTAATCTGCAAAATGATGGCTTCATTGACATCAGCACCTCCTATTTCTGAGAAGAATGCAGCAAACTATATACTAGACATTTGGAAGAAGATAAACTTGGCATCATTCTAATAAATATTGTCTTTCACTCCAAGCATGCAGTCGACTCTGAGGAAGAACTGAAACAGGCTGGAAATTGGGAAGCTGCCCTGCTTTTCTAGAACCAGACCTCTAAAAATGCCAGAGTACTACTTTAATTCCAATCAATTATGAGATTGTCAAACTTATGTCTTTACATTTGATAATCTGACATTTAATGAACTCCTGCCATCCACAAGGTGTGTTCTTTCCACTAAGGTATGTTCTCAGATGTCTGAGACCTAACTGCTCATGCAGTTTGTAGTCTATAGGGGAAACAAACAGATTTGTGCACAAACCACTGTGTTGTCAGATGCAATGAGATGTGGGAAAGGCAAGCAGCAAAATGCAGGAAGAGTTCCTCACAGAAAAGTAGGCCCTGCTTCAAACTGGACTCTTGTTGGTTGTGGTCAAGTCATGTCTGTCTCATAGAGATCCGCATAGGGTTTTCTATGGCTGATTGTTTCGGGATTGCCTCGGAAGTGGACTGCACATCTTTCCATTTTTGCAGTGCTGGGAATTGAACCCGGGACCTCAGAGGCTGCAGAGTGGCACTCTACCAACTGATCTAAATCCCAACCCAAAGCAGGACCGTTACAGGTACGAAAATGCCTGGATTCAAGCTGGGCAAAGTCACACATGCCTGTAATCCCAGCACTCAGTTTGCAAGTTCATGGTCACCTTGGGCTACATAGTGAGACTTTAAAAGAAAGGAAGAAGGGAAGAAAGAAGGAAGGAAGGATGGAAGGAAGGAAGGAAGGAAGGAAGGAGGGAAAGAAGGAAGGAAAGAAGGAAGGAAAGAAAAAAAGAAGGAAGGAAGGAAGGAAGGGAAAGAAAGAGAAGAGAAGAAAAGAAATTGGAAGGAAAGAAGGAAGGAAGGAGAAAACAAAAAAGAAAGAAGAAAGAAAGAAAGAAAAAGAAAGAAAGAAGGAAGGAAGAAAGGAAGAAAAAAATGAAGGAACTGGAGGACTGCGGTTGGAATACTTATTCTGCCAACATGCTATTGGATTTAGGGAAAATTATCCTTTCTTGTTTTGATTTTCTCATCTGTAAGATTTCAAAAGAACAGTTTTACTGCTATGGATTGTTGTAAAGATTAAAGAAGATATACACTTAAAACTCTTAATCTATAGCATGTTCTGAATCCTCAATAAATAATGCCTATTTTAATTATTAAACATCTAAAATTATCTCATTTTAGACACATCTTCCTTCAGTTGCAAAAACTGATAGATGACCTGTAATACATATTCATTCTATATGTGTGAACAGAGCATCAAATAACTGCAAAGGGACATTGGTGGGAGGAGAGAGGAAATACATAGGGAAAGACAGAGAGAGGAGGAAGAATGTAGAATGTAACACTATGGAAGTGATAAGTTCTAAAAGGAATTATAAGGGAAAGAAATTAAAGAGGTTAGAAGATTGCAATTAAAAATGGGTTGACCATGGGAGACGTCATCGGTCATCGGTGTTGCGTCTGAGTAAAGACCTAGAGTAGGAAAGGGAGCAAAGTGTCCAAGCCTCTGGGGAACAAGTATTCAAGGAAATGGGATCAGCACATGCAAAGGTCCTAAGCATGTCTAAAATGTGCAGAAAAAAAACAGAAGGTGGGAATTGCTAAAGCAGAATAGATAAAGAAGAGGAAGTAGGAGAACAGAGTCAAGAGGCTGATTGTATAGGACCTTCTAGGCTCTCAAAAGTGCTTCATTTTTGCTTGAGTTGAATGCGAAGCCATTAGAGAGTTTAGAACAGAGATATGACCTCCATTATAATGGGACCACTCTGGTTGCATGTTGAGAAGAGATTCAGGTTTGTCAAATACAGAAATAAGGAAACAAGTTATAAGAATGAAGCAGTAATTCAGGGAAGAGAAAATGGCTGCTGCAGCAGGAGCTTATAGTAGGAACTGCAATAATGGAGCATTCTGAATATATTTTGCAGCGATGCTAACAGATTTGTGGACAGTTTTCCCTGAGCAAATGGGTGTATGCAGTTGCTATTCACTGCCATGGAAAAGACAGTGGCTAAAGCACGTTTGATTTGGGGCAAATTAAAATTTGAAATATTTTTTTCCAAATGGAGACATTGGAGTTAGATATGCAAGTTTGGAATTCATAGGAGATGACTCTTATTACACAAATTTGGGAGCCATTGACATACAGATGATATTTAAAGCCAGGTTACTGGGTAACATCACTAACTGATAAGAGTGAACACAACAGAACAAAGGTCTAAAATCTGAGTCTCAGTCCACCCAGAGGGCAAAGAGAAGAGGAAGTACTGGATGAAGTAAGGAAGAAAGAAAGGAGTTTGATGTCCTGGGAGTCAAGCAAAGGAAATATTTCCTAGAGGAAAGAGTGATTTATGGCGTCAAGTATTACTATTGCATCAAGGAAGGTAGGCAAAGCTTGCTCATTAGATCTAGCAACATAGAGGACTTGTGTCCTTTATTTATTTATTTATTTTATTTATTTATTTATTTATTTTTAGTACTGGGAGTTGAACCCCAGAGCTTCACATTTGCATGCTTTGCAAGTGCTGGACCACTGAGCTGAACGCCCAGCCCTTTTTTTACTTTTTTAAGACAGGGTCTCAAACAGGGTGATCCTCCTGCCTCCACCTCCCCAGCCACGGGGATTACAGGCATGTGCCACTGCGCCCAGCTACTTGTGCCCATTTGATAGGAGCGATTTCAATGAAGTGTCACAGGCAAAAGCCCTATTGGAATGGATCCAAGAACATGGGAGGAAACTACTGGAAGGTAAGAGAGAAGCCTCTGTCAACAAGTTTTTGTTTCTTTTTAAGGGGACAGAGGACAGCTGAAAGTGCTGGTGAGTTAAGAGAATGAAAACATATATGTGAGTGGGAAGTATACTTTAAGATAATTATTTATGATGGGAGTGAATGAAACATCTTCTGGAAGTGTGCTACTATTTCCAAAGGTTTAGCAGCTCTAATGAGCTGTCTGTTGTGAAGGAACTGTCTGCCAAGCAAGCTTCTTATGGGGTTATCTCAAATTGACATTCTCTGCGTTGGAAGAGATGGCTCAAAATCTCAGTTTTGCCACTGCCCTATTTGCTGAGAACAAGGATGATGGTTTCATATCCCTG
Source organism: Pedetes capensis (assembly GCA_007922755.1). Lineage (NCBI taxonomy): Eukaryota > Metazoa > Chordata > Mammalia > Rodentia > Pedetidae > Pedetes > Pedetes capensis. Next base: position 27,944 of record VMDO01019749.1, read on the forward strand.
TCTCCTCTCTTCGTCCGGCTCACATTGGACATTTAACCAATATTTACTAAATTAATGAATATTTTGGGACCCCATTGTATTTGCTGATTTTTAAAATATATGTGTGTTGGGGACATATGTATCCCTTCAGTTCCTGCAGCACTCCAAGCACTAACTATCCAGCTCTATCTAAAACACACAGTCTTTCTGTTAATATTAAAAAAGAAACATACTGCCTTTTAGGGAATACTTTAACAGTCCACACTCTGAATATTTAGATTTGGAAATAGGTTTTTAACTGATCTCTACCCCAAGGCAGAGATTTCTACAGCTCCTCGTCTGATATCAGCGTGAAAACTGCTGACATGGAAGAAAAACTATACCGTTTGAAGTCAAAGAGATGGTAATTGGAAATTGCAGTCTTATTTTGGGAGTTATCAGAGCACTCAGCCTGTTTCTACAGACACAGAAGCACATGCTAAACGAGATACTATGATCCTAGTCAAGGTTAGCACAAAATAAGCATTCAATAAGTTGTAGCTAAGAGACTCAGTGCTTGGATGTTATATTTGTATTTTAAAGATAAGTTATTATTAAAAGTTGTTATATTGGATATCATAAGTTACCTTGGAGCATATGGTAGTTTGAGCACAGAAGTATCTCAAAAGTGGCTCCCATAGTTATATAAGTGTAAGACTCATATACAATGACCTCAGGGAACAGGTTGTAATCTGCTTTCTCACACAGGCAACAAGGCCAATGCATGAAATTGGATGCAAATTAAAGCATAGTGAGAGAAGAGATCTTCACCACTGAAAAACCACAGGGGCTTCTGCAGTGTTGGGAACAGAAACAACATCATCATCATCAGAGAAAGAGAGAGCTGTAGCAGGAGTCCAAGAAGTAGTAGTAAGAACCCTCTGTTTGTTGGGTGCCATTGAGTCAGATCTGACTCATAGTGGCCCTATGTACAACAGAAGGAAACACTACACAAAACTGTGCCATGCACATGGTCTTTTTATGTTTAAGCCCAATATTGCAGCCCCTGCTTTTTGTTTTTTTGTTTTGTTTTGTTTTGTTTTTCATATTTGGAGTCATGCCACCTCAGCCAAAGGAGATCGCAGGAGCTTTACTCCATTCCCATCATTAAGGTCGACTCTACTTTGAGGAGGCAAATATTCTCCAGTCAGTTCTTGAAGGCCTTCCATCCTGGGGGGATAATTTTATACCCCTATATTTCATGGTGGTTCTCTGCTATTCATAGGGTTTTCAGTGGCTAATTGTTTCAGGAGTGGGTTGCAAAGTCGTTCTCCCTAGTGTGCCTTAATCTTGAAGCTCAGGTGAAACTTGTCCACCATGAGTGGGCCCTGTCTGAGATAACTACGGCATGGATTTCAGCATCACAGCAACACATAAGCCCCCACAGCATGACAAGCTGACAGACAAGTGGGGGGAAAGCCCTCTAGTTGGGTCATTATATCTTCTCTACTCTTGCCATGATGCTCTTGAGCAGAATAAGCTTCCTTGGTTACTCAGATAATTTTGCCAAACTGAGAAGTGGAGACTCAAGTTAGCATCAATTTAAACATTGAAGAGAAAAAATGATGTAACCTTATTCTATGTTAGCTAATGAACTGTTGTTGTTGGTGCCGTCAAGTCGAGTCCGACTCATAGCAACCCTATGTACAGCAGATCGAAACACTTGCCGATTCTGTGTCAGGCAAACGATCTTATTTATGTTTAAGCCCATTGTTGCAGACACTGTGTCAATCCATCTGGTGGAGGGTTTTCCTCTTTTGCGTTCACCTGTCACTCTCAAACATGATGTCCTTCTCCAGGGATTGTTCTCTCCTGACTACATGTCCGAAATATGTAAGACGCAGTCTGGCCATTCTTGCTTCCAAGGAGCATTCTGGTTGCACTTCTTCTAGGACAGATCTGTTGGTTCTTTTGGCAGCCCATGGTATATTCAATAGACATCTCCAGCACCACAATTCAAAAGCATCAATTCTTTTTCTGTCTCTCTTGTTCAATGACCAGCTTTCACAACCATATGATGGGGCTGGGATTTAGTCAGTTGGTAGAGTGCTGCTCTGCAGTCTCTGAGGTCCCGAGTTTGATTCCCAGCACTGCAAAAATGGGAGAAGGATGTGGCAACCCACTCCCAAGGCAATCCCGAAACAATCTGCCATTGAAAACCCTATGAGGGTCGCTATGAGTCGCACATGACTTGACAGCACCTAACAACAACAAAAACTAATGAATTAGATAATAACAAATACATTAATGTTACCCTTGTTATACTCATTATTAGACTCATAGAGTACTGAAGAGAAAATCAAAATGGCCCATATTTCTTTCTTGTTTGACTCTTATAAGAGCTAAATGTTTTTCTGAGGAAGCTCTGTTATTTCAGGCAGGCAACTAAGACCAAATATCTGACCCAAGTTCACCAATTTTCAGTTAAAAATTCTACCATACATTTTTTCTGGCATACTCTATAGAAAAAAAAAAACAGTTGATATTTTTATTCCCTCTTTGGGAAAATGCCACCATGTCTAGAAAACCCATAAGGTCTTTGCAGGCAAGTACTTATGCTCGTTTTATAGTTCTTCATAACACCTAGCACAGTGAGTAAATTTCTTTTTTCTTTTATTGGAAATTTTTAATGTACACCTTAATGTGATTCATTCTGACATGCTTTTCATTGTGACATTTCCACATATGCATTTTGTTGTACATTATTCATACAGGTTCCCCTTACCCTCTTGTACGCTTCTCCCCATTCTACACCCCCATCAAAGACTTCTCTACAATTTACTTATCTTTTTATGGAATATTTTTCTATATATCCTTGGGTTCCAGTTCTATTTAAGATAGAAACTTTTCCTGCAGTGAACATTGTTTTTACCTTGTCAGAACTATTACATGCATTTTCTAGACCATCTATAATAATACCATTCTTAGCTATTTTTTCTTTTATTATAATCTGACATTTGTATAGGATTTTTTCCTTATAATTTTGATTCAGCTCCCATATATGAGTGAGAACATGTGGTATTTCTCTTTCTGAGCTTGTGTTCATTCACTTAAAATAATTTTCTCTAACTCAATCCATTTTGCTGTGAATGGCATTATTTCATTTTTTTGATTGCTGGGTAGTATTCCATTGTGTATATATACCATAGATATTTTTATCCATTCTTTGGATCAAGGGCATTTTGGTTGATTCCATATCCTTGCTATTGTGAAAAGTGCTGCATTGAACATGGAGATGCAGGTGTCTCTGTGGTATGATGAAACATCTCCCTTTGGGTAAATTCCCAATAGTGTTATAGCTGGGTCAAATGGTAGATCTATTTTCAGTTTTTTAAGATGCCTCCATATTGATTTCCACAGTGGTTGGACCAATTTACAGCTCCACCAACAATGTAAGAGTGTTCCCTTTTCTCCACAACCTTGCCAGTGTTTGTTGTTATTTGTTTTATTGATCTTGGCCATTCTTACTTGTGTAAGGTGAAATCTCAGAGTTGTTTTAATATGCATTTCCCTAATGGCTAGGGATATTGAGCATTTTTTCATGTGTTTCATGGCTTTACAGACCTCTTCATTTGAGAACTGTCTACTCAGTTCCTTTGCCCATTTGTGTATTGGGTTGTTTGTTTTTCTGGGAGTTTTTTCTTGAGTTCTTTATAAATTCTAGTAATTAGACCTTTATCTGATGTATAAAATGTGAAGATTTTTTCCCATTCAGTGGGGGTTTCCTTGACTCTGTTAATTGTTTCTTTTGCTGTGCAGAAGCTTTTTAATTTCATATAATCCCATTTATCTATTCTTGTTGCAATTTGTTGAGCAACTGGAGTCCTATTAAGTAAATACTTTCCTATGCCTATATGATGGAGTGTATTGCCTATCCTGTCTTCTATAAGTTTTAAAGTTTCTGGTTTTATGTTGAGATCTTTTATCCATTTTGAGTTAACTCTCATGCATATTGAGAAATGTGGGTCAGTTTTCATTTTTCTGCATGTGGTTGGCCATGTTTCCCAGCACCATTTATTGAAAAGGCTCTCCTTTTTCCAGTTTACTTGCTTTGCTCCTTTGCTGAAAATAAGGTGACTAGAGGTGTGTTGAGGTATTTCTGGTCATCTATTCTGTTCCAGAAGACTTCAGGCCTATTTTTGTGCCAGTACCAAGATGTTTTTGCTACCACTGCCCTATAGTATAGCTTGAAGTCAAGAATTGTGATTCCACCTGCATTAGTTTTACAGCTTAAGAGTGTTTTGGCTATACGTGGCCTTTTGTGGTTCCACATGAATTTTTGGATCATTTTTTCTATCTCTGTAAAGTCAGTCAGTGGAATTTTAATGGGTATTGCATTAAATCTATAGATTGCTTTTGGTAGGATAACCATTTTTACTATATTAATTCTCCCTATCCAGCAGCAGGGAAGGTCTTTCCATTTTTCAGTGTCCTCTGATATTTCTTTCTTTAATGTTTTGAAATTTTCTTTGTAGAGATCTGAAGGGCCTTTGGTTAGATTGACTCAAAGGTATTCAATTTTCTGGTGAGCTATCATGAATGGTATTTTTTCTAAAATTTCTTTCTCTTCCTGTTTGCAGTTGGTGTAAAGAAAAGCTATTGATTTTTGTGTGTTGACTGTATAACCTGTGACTTTACTGAAGGAGTTAATTAGTTCTAGAAGTTTCCTGGTTGACGTTTTGGGGTCTTTCAGGTATTGGATAATATATCTGCAAATAAGGATAATTTGATCTCTTTCTTGCCAATCTGTATCCCTTTGATTTCTTTCTCTTGTCTGATTGCCCTGGCAAGGACTTCAATTACTCTGTTAAATAAAATAGGAGAGAGAGGACATCTTTGTCTTGTTCCAGATCTAAGAGGAAATGGTTTCAGTTTTTCTCCATTTAATATGATATTGGCTGTAGGTTTGTCATAAATGCCTTTCATGATGTTAAGGTATTTGCCTGTTATACCTATCTTCTCCAGCATTTATATCATGAAAAGGTGTTGCACTTTGTTGAGGCTTTTTCAGCATCAATTGGGATGATCATGTGGTTTTTGTTTGCCAGTTTCTTGATATGTTGGATTACATTAATTGATTTCTGTATGTTGAAGCAGCCTTGCATCTGTGATATAAATCCCACTTGGTCATGTGAATAATCTATTTCATATGCTGCTGGATTCTGTTTGCCAGAATTTTGTTAAATATTTTTGCATCTAGATTCATAAGGTAGATGGGTCTATAATTCTCTATCTTAAATGAATCTTTTCCTGGTTTAGGTATCAGGGTGATGGTAGTTTCATAGAATAAATTTATGAGTGTTCCCTCTTTTTCTATTTTTTGGAATAATTTGAGGAAGACAGGTATTATATCTTCTTTAAAAGTATGATAAAATTCTGCTGTGAATCCATCAGGCCCTGGGCTCTTCTTTGTTGGGAGACTTTTTATTACCTTTTCTATTTCTGTATATGTAATGGGCTTGTTTAGGTCAGTTATGTCTTCTGGGGTTAGCTTTGGTAGGTCATATGTGTTAACAAACTTGTCCATTTCTTCTGCATTTTCATATTTTATCCATACTATGTTCATTTTTTCCTTTTTCTTTTTGATGTGATTGGCCAGACGAGTGTCTATTTTATTAATCTTTTCAAAGAACCAGTTCTTAGTCTTATTAATTTTTGAATTATCTCTTTGGATTCTATTTGAGATATTTCTCCCTTTATTTTTGTAATTTCTTTTTGAATGCTCCTTTTAGGATTGATTTTTTGTTGGATTTCTAGTGCCTTAAGATGCATCATTAGGTCATTTATTTGGCCCTTCTTTACTTTGTTGATGAAGGCACTTAATGCTATAAACTTCCCTCTTAAAACTGCCTTTGCTGTATCCCATATATTTTGGGAGGGTGTGTTTTCATCATCATCTGATTGCAGGAATTTTTTAAATTCCATTTTGATTTCATCAACAATCCATTAGTCATTCAGCAGTGTATTATTCGGTCTCCATTAGTTTGTAAAGTTTCTGGAATTATTCTTGCTCTTGAGCTCCAATTTTATCCCATTATGATCTGATAAGGAACAGGGATAATTTCTACTGTTTTGTATTTGTTGAGGGAGTTCTTATGGACTAGCATATGATCTATGTTAGAAAACATTCCATGTCGAGCTGAGAAGAATGTGTATTCCTCATTGTGTGGATGAAATATTCTGTATATATCTGTGAGATCCAATTGGTTTAGGGTGGAGATTAGATTTGATGTTTCTCTGTTTAATTTTCATTTTGATGACCTGTCTCTTGATAAAAGTGGGGTATCGAAGTCTCCCATTATTATTGATTCTGGTCCAATAAAGTTCTTTATATTCCATAAAGTTTGTCTTATAAAGCTATGTGCCTCTGTGTTTGGAGTGTAAATATTTAGGAGCGTTATTGGTTCCTGATCGATTGTTCCTTTTATTAAAATGTAGTGTCCTTCTTTGTCTCTTCTAATTAGTTTTGGAATGAAATTTAATCTCTCTGAAGTGAGAATTGCAATCCCTGCTTCTTTTTGTTCCCCCCCACACCTGGGATACATTTTTCCAGCCCTTAACTCTCAGTTTATTACAGTCTTTGTGAGTTAGATGAGTTTCTTTAATACCATATATTGATGGTTTATATTTATTCATCCATTTAGCCAGTCTCTGTCTCTTAATTGGCAAGTTAAGACCATTTATGTTAATAGTGATTATTGAGTAGCATTTATTGTTATATATCCAATCATTACCTGTTACTTGTTTATGAATCATGTTTGCTTTGGTCCTTTGCTGGGTTGCACTCCTTTCAGCTCACCAGTTCTTTGATTTCCTTTATAGGGTTGTCTTATCTCTACTGGATGTGGTAATTGATTTACAATCCTCTCCAGTGCTGACTTCGTGGTTGCATATCGTTTAAATTCTTCAATATCATTAAATGCCTTATACTCCCCTTCTATTTTCAAAGATAATTTTGCTGGATATATTAATCTTGGTTGGAGATTTTGTTTGTTTGTTTGTTTTTGTAGGATGTGAATCACCTGTGACCATTCCTTTCCAGCTTTCAATGTTGATATGGACAAGTCTGTAGTAATTTTAACAGGTTTTGCTTTATGAGTAATAATATGTCTCAGGGATGACCTATTTTCATAGCTTTTGAGGGTGTCCTGAATGTTTCAGTTGTGTATGTATCCATATCCTATATTATCTTTGAGTAGTTTTCCTTGAGGATATCATATACTAGATTTTGAAGGCCTCCGGTGGATCTTCTCCTTCAGGGACACCCTGAATTCTTAAGTTTTGTTTCTTCATTCTATCTGAGTTCTCCTGGAAATCCTTTTTTAATACCTTTATCATTGATTCCATTTCTGACTGTTTGTATTTAAGTTCATTTATGGCATCTTCGGAGTCAGAAATCCTCAGCTCAGATTCATCCAGTCTCGATGAAAAGGATTCTTTAGCTGAATTCAATTCAGTTATCTTTGCATTTCAATGAGTATTGCCTGGTTTTTCCTTATCATTTCTAGCTGGGAGGATAGAATGGACTCCAAGTGAGATACCTTCTTTTCAAGGATTACAAGAGTGCTTGTAGTATTCATTTTAATTTCTCTTAGCATGTTTATAACCATAACTCTGAATTCCAATTCAGAGGTCTCTAAGAGTTGAGATTCCTTGGAGTTATTTGTTGGGTGGCTTTGGTCTGTGGGGCCTTCAGATCCATTCTGCCCCTTTGTGTTCTTTGTAGGTTTACTTTGTTTGCCCATAATATGGTCCTGGAAATAGAATTCATCTCTCCTGAGTGTGCAGAATTTCACCCTCTGTTATTCCTTTGAGATTGTATGGTGCTGAATCTCTGGTGCTTATTTGAGCTTGTAAGCTGCATAGTTCCTCAGCTGTTTGGTCTGTGTGGCTCTTACTGTAGTTCACCAGCCCAACTCCAAAGGGGCTAGGGGCTAGGGAGGTGAGAGATTCTGTTTCTCTTCTGAAACTTGTAGTTTGTGTCCCATGGGCGGGGTGACAGTGTGATGTTAAGGTTGCACTCCGTGTTGGGTCTGGCCCCTGTGGATGTGTGCACGAAGTCCCTTCCAAGTCTCTGGGACTCTATCCGCCATCTGCACGATGGCAAAATGGCAGAATAGTGACCCAGCTACTATCCTCTTTGTAGATCCTCCAAAGCCAAATCCTTGATTTCAGTGTTCATCCAGCTTCTTCCTCTATCTCCCAATCTAAACTATCACTGTTTTTGTCTATTCAATGTGAGTTCCAAACCCTTAATCAAGACTTTCCTCTACTCCAGGACAGAAGGTGTGTGCTATATGTCTGCCATATTGCCCCCCCATGAGTAAATTTCTGATTGATGGATTGGTTACAAAAATGCCCACATTTTATAGTGGGTAGCAAACCCAGGAATGAAAAAGGTCATCCGTTACAAGTGAAACTCCCAATAACCCTGTGTTTCTCAGCATCCTTTCCTGTTCCTTTATTAGTTGACATCTGTATTTCCAATGGCCTGTCACCTAACCACTGTGGCATCTGATCCCATCAGATCAGACCTGGTTAGTACTTGGATGGAAGACAACCTGGGAACACCAGGTGCAGTTGGATTGGGAGAAGGACCTGGCAACCCACTCCCTCAAAACAATTAGACATTGCTAACCCTATGAAAAGCAGAGAAGTTCAACAATAATATTTCTTCTGTTTTATATAGGGTCACCATGAGTCAGATGCCAACTGGACATTACCCAAAAACAACATATTTCCCATTGGGTTGGAGTTTAACACCATTGGTAGAATGCTGCTCTATGCCCTCTGAGGCCCTGGGTTCAATCCCCAGTACTGCAAAAATGGGAGAAGGACCTGGCAGCCTATTTCCAAAACAATCCCAAAATAATTAGCCATCAAAAACCCTATGACTAGCAGAGAAGCATTGACATAAGACTAGGCATGGCACAGTGGTACAGAATGTTTCTTTCTGTTGGACATAGGGTTGCTATGAGTCAGACATGACTTAATGAAATCTAACAACGCATTTCTAATCAGCCTTTACAAGGTATTGTTAAGATTTCAGCATCCTTTAGGTTGACTTTTCTTTCCCCACTCCCTGAAATTCTGGAGATATTTTTGTGTTGCCTTTGGTAGAAAATCCCAAGTCTGTGAAAATTTAACGTTCATGCAAAGCCAAAAAATTCCAACCAGGGAGTAGGCATAAAATTTTTCCTCGACATCTCCTTCTTTTCTATCTGCTCTTGTTATTCTGCTCTATGACAGCAACTACATTTAGTACTATGAATTATCCTTATTCTTAAAAATGAAGAGAATTTTAATTGACCAAAGGCTAAGTATCATTTAAGTACACTTTTTAAAAAGCATTATAGGCATTGAAAATATTTAACCACCAGGTGAACTTCAGGAAAGCATCAAGATTAGGCAGGAAAGTGTTCCAATCTGATGAAAAGTAGCCTAGATTTAAGAATATAAGTGAGTAGCTGGGCATGGCATATGCCTGTAATCCCAGCAACTCGGGAGGCAGAGGCAGGAGGATTGTGAGTTCAAAACCAGAGACAGTCTGCATAACTTTAAGGATACCCTGTTCAAAAAGTTAAAAAATAGACTGAGTGTGCAGTTCAGTGGTCCAACACTTGCAAAGCATGCAAGCGTGAGGCCCTGGGTTCAACCTCCCAGTACCAAAAAAAAAAAAAAAAAAAAAAAAAAGAATATAACTGAATGGAAAATAAAATGTGATGAAAATATAGTCCTGCCAGTGGCCAATTACTTTTCCCAAAAATATACTAATAAATTTCCTCAAGCAGTTTATGTGTCTCTTATCTCCACCATTACCTTTCTTTTGAGGCTAGTAAAGGCTTCAATGCCTGCAGTCATATGACTGTGGCATCCGATCCCATCAGATCTCAGAAGCCAAGCAGGGTTAGACTTGGTTATTACTTGGACAGGAAACTTCGTGGGAACACCAGGTCGTGTAGGCTTGGGAGAAGGACTTGACAACCCATTCCCAAAAAAACAATCAACAATTGAAAGCCCTATGAATAGCAGAGAAACACTGACAATAGTGTTTTTTCTGTTGTACACAGGGTCGCTATTAGTTGGACTCTGACTCAACAGCATCTAATAACAACAACAAGGGCTTCAATATGGTTTCCCAAATAACTTCTCACTGTTGATGCTGAAGTAGGCCTTTAAAAATTATACGATAATTATTTAATAAGCAAGAGTTGGAATCTGCTGTTCTGGCTTTTCTTCCCAATAAAAATTTCAGTCCTAAGACTTAAAGCATATTATTCTGTGCCTCAGGATCTTAACAGATTTTTTTTAAATTGGTGTGAGAAAATTGGGTAAGTGAGGTAGAAAGAGTGAAATATGTTAAAACTGCCGTTAAATAAAGTGAAAATTGATGAAAAGATGAAGTGAAGCTCCAAAGAGCAGGTGTTCACCCCCATATCCCTTACTCTGAAGAAGTTTCTGGATGTGAGAGTCCCCAGCACTACCCATCACCCCCATGCTTTTGTTCCAATGAACCACTTCAAAGTTAGTTGTTAATTTGTTTTGTTTGCTTGTTTTATGGTACTTTGGGATTGAACTTGGGCCTCGCACATATTTGCAAGTGCTCTACCACTAGGTTTCACCTCCAGCCCTTTTTTTTTTTTTTTTTGAGTCAGGGTCTTGCTAAGTTACCCAGGCTGCTTCTGACCTCTAACTCATGATCGTCCTGTCTCTGTCTCCCTAGTTGCTGGGATTACAGGCATACACCATCATGCCTGGCTCACGTTAGTAATTTTCAGACTTTCCTTTTATTATCTGTTCATTTCAATGATTCAAAAATATGTATACTTAGTGCCCACTCTAACCCAGTTATCATGTTACAAAAAAAAGAATGTTGTTTGTTGTTAAGTGCCATGGAGCCAGGTCTGACTTATAGTGACCCTCATAGAATTTTCAATGGCTGATTGTTTCAAGATTGCATCAGGAGAAAGAGTACACAATTGAAATAGAATATGATGCTTTTCCTAAAAGGATCA